>PVIH01002787.1:0-67264 GCA_004025045.1 Sigmodon hispidus
ACAATGGAGGAGTGTCCCCCTTGTTCCACATCCTCTCCAACATAGGCTGTCATCTGTGCCTTTTATCTTAGCCAATCTAACAGGTGTTAGGTGGTATCTCAAAGTTGTTTTGATTTGCATTTCTCTGATGGCTAAAGATGAAGAGCACTTTTTCAGGTGCCTTTCAGCCATTCGTAGTTCCTCTGCTGAGAATTCCCTTGTGAGCTAACTTTTTTAAGAAACATAGGTCCTGACACCTCCTCCTTTAAACATATTTTCATGCCATTCTTTATCCATCAATATAAATCCCTGTGTACGGCAGAGGTAACTGCAGCTAATCTAACCTTGTTGCTTTATATGCTACATAATTGTCTTGACTGTATAGCGGAAAGAGGCTTGTAATCTGATGTTCAGCCAACTAGCTAGCCCACTGAGACTTGTTGACCTTTTTACTTTGTTCTGATTATCTTGTTCCTATAAGTGTGGAGGCAGATGTTTTAAGAATATCTCAGAGCCTCATGAAGATATCTCTGGAGTCTTTTCTCCCTAAAAACGTGAGGGATAGTATGCTCAGGACTTTCCTGGGTAAGCTTAGAACTCCTGGGAGAAGGCATAAATGATTCAAAAAAATTTTCAATCAAATATCCCAAAGTTTTACAAATATTAACACCCCCACAACAAGCATGCAACATGCAGAGATCAAAAGTGACATGGTGGCCATCATGAGTCTCAGCTTTGCTAGATCTCTGTTAAGCAGCTGTACTGGCTTTATGATTTTTGTTGTTCTCACCAGATATGGCTGTGCCAAATACTTTGAGTTTCTCTCCATTTAATTTGATGTTAGCTATAAGCTTGTTAAAAATTGCCTTTATTATGTTTAGGTATGTCCCTTGTATCCCTGATATCTGCAAGACTTTTATCATGAAGGGGTGTTGGATTTTGTCAAGGGCTTTTCAGCATCTAATGAAATTATCATATAGTTTATTTTCTTTCAATTTGTTTATATGGTGTAGTACATTGACAGATTTTCATATATCGAACCATCCCTTTGTTTCTGGGATGAAACTTAATTGATCATGATGAATATCTTTTTGATGTGTTCTTGGATTTGGTTTGCAAGTACTTTGTTGAGTATTTTGACATTAATGTTCATGAGGGATATTGGTCTGTAATTCTCTTTCTCTTTTTTGTTGAGTCTTTGTGTGGTTTGGGCATTGAGGTGACTGTGGCCTCATAAAATGAATTTGACAATGCTCCTTCTGATCCTATTTTGTAGAATAATTTGAGTAATATTGGTATTAGCTCTTCTTTGAAAGTCTGGTAGAATTCTGTGCTAAAAAACATCTGGACTTGGGCTTTTGTTGACTGGGAGAATTTTAATGATTGCTTCTATTTCCTTAGGAGTTATAGATCTGTTTAAATTGTTTATCAGATTTTGATTTAACTTTGGAAAATGATACCTTTCAAGAAAATTGTCCATTTCTTTTAGGTTTTCCAATTTTGTGGAATACAGATTTTTGAAGTGTTCTTAATGATTTTTTTGAATTTCCTCAATGTTTGTTTTTATGTTCCCCTTTCTGTTTCTGATTTTGGTAATTTGGATATTCTCTCTGCCTTTTTGTTGGTTGAATAAGAGTTTGTCTATCTTGTTGATTTTCTCAAAGAACCAACTCTTTGTACATTGATTCTTTATATTGTTTTCTTTGTGTCTATTTTATTGATTTCAGCCCTCAATGTGATTATTTCATGCAGTCTACTCTATTATTTGGTTTTTACTCTTTGCTCTTAGGTCTTTAGTCTTTTGGGGGCCCACCACTCAGCTCCCAAATCATACATGGAGGCTTATTTATAATTATAAATGTTCAGCCTTAGCTTGGCTTGTTTCTTGCCTACTTTTCTTAAATTATTCTATCTTTTGCCTCTGGATTTTTCTTTTTCTTGCTTCTGTAAATCTTACTTTCCTTCTTACTTCATGACTGAGTGTGGCCAGCTGGCTGGCTCTTGACATCCTCCTCTTCCTTGTTCTCTTGCTCATTCTATATATTCTCTCTGCTTGCCAGCCCCACCTATTCTTTCTCCTGCCTTACTATTAGCTATTCAGTTCTTTATTAGACCATCAGGTGTTTTAGACAGGCACAGTTACACAGCTTTACAGAGTTAAACAAATGCAACATAAACAAAAGTAATCATCTTAAAATATTCTACATTTCCCTCTTTTGTCTAAATAAAAAGAAGGGTTTTAACCTCAACATAGTACAACTATATACAACAAAACCAGTTTTCAAGTAAGATTTATATTTACAATATTCAGTTTACTTGCAGTTAGCATATTCAGAGAAAAATTATCCTATCTTAGTGAATTCAAAGTTTTACATCTAATTTACTTTCTATCATAACTAAGGAAAACTGCAATTATGACTATCTAGTCTTCAGCTCCATCAAAGACCCATAAGGATGAAATATTATCTAACAACAGACACATTTGGCTGCCTAGACAGTCACTCAAAGTTCCTTTGCAATGTTGGGGCACCCATCTTCAGCCTACAGGTCTAGAGAATCTGGATGACTTTTCTATGAAGCAGGAAATTTTAAGACTGTTCTGTCTTCTGCTGCCCAAGTTTGTCAGTCATTTTCCTCTGTGTTCTGTAGAATGTCTGGTATACTCTTCCATGAAGTAGGAACCTGAAGGACCATCCTGCCTTATTTAGACAAAATTCAGTGATCACTTTGTTGTGGGTCCTGCATGTCAAGTTTATACAGCATACTGTCAAACAGTCCAGACAAGAGCAGTTTTTTCCCCAAATGACTAGTCTTGCCACATTGAAAGCAAACTCCAAAAAGAGTTTCTTTGATATCCATCATCTCTGAAGTAAATTGGTACTGCCAGAAGCAGATATGTCTCATTGTCATAAAAGCCCTAAGTTAACAAAATATTTTAAATGCCATTTGTTATAGATCTTTGAAGTATTTGAAGACCATCTGTCTAAAATACATCTGTTTTAACCTAGAAAACATACCTAACATATCTATAAATTTGATTGTTATAAATGACTAACTACTGACTTATATTTCTTGATTGTCCTATATAGTTTATAATAATAGTGTTCAAAAACTAGAACTTTACCTTATGTTTTTAAATGAACCGCATAGGCACAATATCTTAAACAAGAGTATAAATATATATTCAATATGTGGTAACAAAACAACCTTAACTTGATATCAATATACAAAATCCTTTAGACAAGAGTAGAAACCCATACAGTGTAAGAAAAACAGCTTTAAATTTATATCAATATACAAAAACAAAAGTAGAAATATATACATATATATATATAGTATAACACAATTAACTTTGTATCAATATACCAAAATTCAGGCCAATGTAAAATATCTGAGATTAATAATTGTCTTTTTATTCTATATTCCTATATTTCTCTAAATATAACAAACATCCATAACCCACCAATAACCAAAGACCATCCACACCCCCAACTCTTGGAAATGTGACATAGTTTTCTCCAAACTGTTGTCTGTGGACAAAGCATTTTTAATGTTCTAGAGAGAAAATTTGAGATAATGGCCAAGTCTTGGGAAGACCAGCTATAATCTTGATAGATATCATCTGTCAAGATTCTGAAGGTCTTGCCTGATTAAACCTGATCCATAGTAACCAAAGAAATCTCAGCTTTTCATTTCCTATGAGAACAAAACTCCAGAGAATTAGTTATACTTCCTCTAAAGTTCACTGACCCTCCATAGCCCCATTCGTATTCATAACCTCCTTATAACACACACACACACACACCATTACCAACACCACTAACATAACAAGGAATAATTAACAATCATTGGTTGTTAATATCAGTGGATTAAGTTACCCAATAAAAAGACACAGGTTAACAGAATGGATGCAAAAACAGGCTCTATCCTTCTTCTGCATACAAGAAATATACCCCAACTTCAAAGATAAACACTGGCTCAAAGTAAAGGGTGGAAAAATATTTTCTAAGCAAATGGACCCAAGAAGCAAGCTGGTATAGCCATTCTAATATCTAACAAAATAAACTTCTAACCAAAATTAATCAAAAGAGATAGAAAAGGATACTTCATATACATCAAAGGATAAACTCACCAAGATGATGTCTCAATTCTAAATATCTGTGCCCTGCAGTGGGATAATGCTCTTGTACACTGTGATGATTTGTCATTTGAATTAGTTTTAATGAAATACTGATTGGCCAGTAGCCAGTGGGTTCAAACCAATAATGCTGAGTAGAGGAAGGATGGAGTCAGGAATTGCTAGCCAGATCAGAGAAAGCAAGATGAAAATGCTTTATTAAAAAAAAAATACCCAGTCATGTGGCTAAACATAAATAAGAATTATGGATTAATTTAAGTGTAAGAGCTATTAACAAGCCTGAGCTTAAGGGACACAATGAAATCTGTCCTAAGAGGAAAGTTCATACATAGCACTAAGTGCATTCATAAAGAAATTATGAATCTCATAGTAAAAACTTAACACCACACCTGAAAGCTCTAGAACAAAAGGAAACAAACACACCCAAGAGAAGTAGTGTTGTAGAATATTATTTTAAAGTGTGTTACTTTTGTTTATGTTGCATTTGTTTAACTTTGTAAAGCTGTGTTACTTTGTCTAAAATACCTGGTAGTCTAATAAAGAACTGAAGGACCAATAGTAAAGCAGGAGAATGGATAGGCAGGGCTGGCAAGCAGAGAGAATAGACAGAAGAAGGAGCAAGGAGGACAGCAAGGGCCAGTCACACAGCCATACAACCAGCCACAAAGAATGAAAGTCAGATTTACAGAAGAAATTAAAAAGCCCAGAGGCAGAATGTAGACAGGATAATTTAAGAAAAGCTGGCAATAAACAAGCCAAACCAAGGCTGGGAATTTATGATTAAGAATAAGTTTCTGAGTGTGATTTATTTGGGAGTTGGGTTATGGGCTCCCAAAAGACTAAAGACCAAAGAGCAAAGCGCAAAACAACCAACAGCATTTTGACATACTAACATGGTGCTCAAATTTCCTTAGTGCCTAAGAAAGCTTTAAAAAAAAAAAAAAAAAGTGTGTGTATATGAGAGAGGTCCTTTAAGAGTTTCTGCCTAGTAGCAAGCCCTTGAGCTGTCAGTAGGTTAGGTAGAAACAAAAAACTAAGTTAAAGCTCCTGCCATAGTACAAGCACCGGCATTTTAGAGTTCTGGAAAGGTTGAGGGCAGTTCTCAGTCCTAGAACGTCTGACCTCTGACCTGGCCTGAGAGCTTTCAGCTTGGCTTTTACACCCTGAGAAGTGTGCAGAGCCAGCTGCCAAAGCCTTGAGCAGAAGTCCATGCCAATTAGATTTGCCAGCACTCTTTCCTTTTGGTTTTGCTGGCATGAGATTATTTTCTGTGTTTTCATGGATTTAGTTAACCTCCTTGGGTTGGAATTTTCCTTCTGTAAGGTTGAATTTGTGGATACATGTTATTTAAATTTGACTTTATTATGGAATATCTTGTTGTGATTGAAAGTTTGCTGGGTATAGTAGTCAGGGTTAGCATCTGTGGTTTCTTAGAATCTGGCTTTTAGAGTCTCCATTGAGAAATCACGTGTAATTCTAATAGGTCTGGTCTGCCTTTGTATGCTACTTGGTCTTTCTCCCTTGCATCTTTAATATTCTTTCTTTGTCCTGTGTGCTTAGTGTCTTATACTGCGGCAGAGGAACTTTCTTTTCTGGTCCAGTCTATTTGATGTTCTATAAGCTACTTGTACGTTTATAGGCATCTCTTCTTTAGGTAAGGAAATTTTTCTTCTATGATCTTATTGAAAATATTTTCTGGGCCTTTAAGCTGGATATCTTCTCATTCTATTCCTATTCTTAGGTTTTGTCTTTTCATAGTGTCCCAGATTTCCTGGCTGTTTTGTGTTAAAAACTTTTTAGATTTAATGTTTTCTTTAACCGATGTATCAGTTTCTTCTATCATCTTCTACAGTTGAGATTTTTTTCCTACCTCTCTTATATTCTGTTGGTAATGCTTGTATCTGTAGTTCCTGTTTGCTTACCTAGGTTTTCCCTCTCCAGGATTCCCCCAGTTTATGTTTTCTTTATTGCTCCTATTTTAATTTTCAGGTCTTGAATAGTTTTAATAATGTCTTTTACCTGTTTGTTTTGGGGAAGGTTCCTCAAGAGATTTATTTGTTTTCTTCCATTATTTGTGTTTTCCTGGTTTTCTTTAAGGGATTCATCCATTGCTTCCAATTGTTTGTGTTTTCCAGGATTTCAAGGCATTTAGTCATTCCCTCTTTAAGGACCTCCATCATTTTCATAAAGTTGGTTTTAAGGTTGTTTTCTTATGCTTCCTCTGTGTTGGAATATTCAGGGGTTGCTGAAGCAGAATAGCCAGACTTTGGTGGCACCATATTGCTATGACTGTTACTGATTGTATTCTTACACTGGTGCACTAGACATCTAGGTTTGAGATGAATATAGTCTAGGAGCCAATTTTGTTGGATGATTGTTTTGTTCCTTGGTTTCTGTTTCCTCTTTGGTCTTCTGATCATTGTGATCTGTATTTCTGGCAGCCAACATGACCTCTGGTTTATCAGAGTTGGAGTTGGTGGCTGAACTTCTAGTAGCTAGCCTGGCATGGCCTTTGGTCTGGGAGATTTCTGTTCTTCTGACTGATGTAGCCTGTACTTGAACATTGGGTATTCACCTTTGTAGGGTGAAAGATGGGTGTGTGTGTGTGTGTGTGTGTGTGTGTGTGTGTGTGTGTGTGTGTGTGTAGCTTGGGTCTTTGGGCTTGGAATTCAGGGAGTGAAAGGGTTCAGATCATAGGTGGAGGCTCTTACCTCTTCTGGCTAATGTGGCCTACACCTGAGCAGTGGATATCTCCCAGAGGTAGGGTATGTTGGGGGCACTGCAGCAGTGGTAGACAGTGGGGTGGAAAGGGGTGTCTGCAGGATGGATCTTTGGGATTTGAACAAAGGATGTGGGAGGGTTCAAAATGCAGTCAGGGCTCTTGCCTGTTCTTATTGTCATAGCCTGAACCATGAGCAATGGATGTTCGCCAATGTTTTGTATTTTTTGTTTTGTTTTGTTTTTTTGTTTTTTCAGTCTAAGAAACCAGATTGTGGAATGGTGCCATCCACATTTGTTGCTGGTAATGGAGATTCTTCTCACCTTAACCCATCTAGAAACTAGAAAGACAATCCTAATATTTTAAGTGATCCTAGATCTAATCAAGTTGACAATAATAACCACTGACAGTCTACCCTTTGCCAATTTAACATCCAAATTTATTACTTTAGGCTGGTTCTATAGGCTCATGGCAATCTGATAAGACAGAATGCATTCAATCCAACTTTAAAAAAATCCCCTAGTCTTTAACAAATCTAAGGTGTTCAAAGGAGTAAATGCAGTCTTTTCTGAGACTCATGCAATCTCTTAACTGTGAATGCTTATAAACAGCTTGTATACTTCTAATATGCAGTGGTACAGAGTAAACACTCCCGTTCCAAAAGGAGGAAATGGGAGCATACCTAAGAAAGGGCCAACTAAAGCAAGGCTGATCCAAGGGATTCTTTTTTTTATTTTTTTTTATTTAATTTTTTTAACATACCCACCACTGTTTCCTCTCCCTCCCCTCTTCCCAGTCCTCCCTCAGCTTCCCCCTCCCCCATCTCATTCCGCCTTTCATTTCTATGAGAGGTTAAGGACTTCCAAGGGTGAGTCTGTGCAGTCTAGCATATTCAATTGAGTTAACACCAAGCCTCCACCCCCCAATCTCCCCCACCCCCATGTCAAGGCTAATCAAGGTGTTCCTCTTTAGGGAATGGGCTTCAAGAAGCCAGTTCATGCACCAGGAATGAATTGTGCTCTTACTACCAGAAGCCCCACAAACTGCCCACACTATTCAACTGTCGTCCACATTCGGAGATAGAGGGAGCCACTGTGGTGTTAAAGAGAAACCTGGTGCTAGGAAAATAATTAAGAATTCACAAAGATGACCTTGGCTAAGACTCTAAGTGGAGAGGGTGCCTAAACTGGCCTTCCCCTATAATTCAGTAGCTGACCACCACAGTTCTCATTACAGAACCTTCATCCAGCAACTGATGGAAGCAGATTCAGAGATCTATAACTAAGCACTGATCTGAGCTCCCAATCCAGCTAAAGAGGGGGTTATATGAACAAAGGGGTCAAGATCATGCTGAGGAAACCCACAGAGACAACTCACCGGAGCTATTGGGAACTCACTAACTCTGAAATGACAACTTTCACTTTTAAATTTATACTTATATAATTTTTATGGCTCTCTTTTGTTTTTGAAAGAGTTGTTTGCTTTTACATGAGAGAAATTAAGGGGACAAGACTTCCTAGACAATGCTGATTTTCTCATATAATTGTCATGCCAAATCAAGGGATTCTTAATCTTCTCTTTTGCTAGAAACAGTGCTGAATCGTTTGAAATAAAACCTTTTTTCTATATTTGTATTATTTTCTTAAAGTGAAATCTCCATGATACATTTCTTTATTAAGAACTATTAATGCATTCTGCCTCAAGTATTGAATCTTGTATTTTATTTTCTCCTGACTTATTCTTATCTCTTTCTATAACAATAGACTGGAATGATGTGAGAAAACATAAGTATGGTCACTTGTCAGAGTCTGCATCTCAGTATCAAGGTAAGAAAAAGCTATTTAGCATGAAAACTTCTATATCTCTTGCCATAAAACAACTATTCTTAGATGTCTGCATTTACAGTTTATTCACTGGTCAAATCAAAAGCATATATGATCATTTATAGAGTTATCTATATACATATATGTATCAAAAGTATATTTCTTTTGATCTGGAAACCTAGATTCTGAGTATAAATAATCCCAAATTAGTGTTACTGTTCTAGGCACAGTTGCTCAGCCTCTGCATTCCCATTTTTATTTGTTCAGGCTGAGAAGGAAGACAAAATTAATGGTGTTAGGGCTTGCTGTTGCTGTGAGGAAACACCTTGACCACAGCAACTCTTATAAAGGACACATTTACCTGAAAGGGCTCACAGTTCACAGGTGCAGTCCATCCTGATGGGGAGAATGGCAGCATGTAGGCAGGCATGGTGCTGGGGACATAGCCAAGTGTCCAACATCTTTCAGGCAATAGAAAGTCTGATTGTCACTAAGAAGAAGCCTAAGAAAAAGTGACCTCCAAGCCCACCTAACAGTGACATACTTCCTCCCACAAGGCCACCTCTTCTAATAGTGCCACTCCCTTTGGGGACCATTTTCTTTCAAAGCACCACAAATGCCACAAATACTTCTACAGTTATTAAGAAACTCTTTTAAAATTAAATAATTGTACTAGATAAACTTTCAAACCCCTGTTTTGGACCTGAACTTTACTTTTCTGTCATTCTGTTACAACATCATGATGACCTATGGTTTGTTTTCTTTAATAGAGCCTGCTGACATCCTGGAGCTAGGTAAGATATTTTTCTTTTTTTGTTAAATAAGAAGACTTACTAGACCAGGAATTTGATTGTAAGCAGTTTTAATCCACTAGGGAAAGAACTCCATGTTTCTTTGTTGCATAATCCAGGGAATCACTGTTTGCCTAACATCTAATCACTTAGATGTCATATCAAGCCATTATTAGTAGGGCAAAGACCAAGATGACTAAAAGGGAAGTGGTATGGCTAATTATATAGATATAGGTTAGACAGTGAACTAACGAAACTGGAAGTAACTTCTTAGTCTACCAAGATCATGCCAAAACAAACCTCTATGGTTCATAATATATTTGGTGACATTTTTCTAAAAGAAATTATTTATAAGATAGGTTGAACTAAAATTAAATGTAAAATTATCTTTCATTAATAAAATACAGAAGAACACAAACATACCTGCTTAAGTAACAAGTCAAACTGATACTATATTTGGTTTTCATCCTGCATAGTATATTTCAATACTTAGATTTGAGGAATAAAATTAATACTTACAGTTCTCAGCCAGCTTTCAAGATTTCTGCATAAACACCAGTCAGTTTCTTAGAGTCCTGTGATGTCTTATGTATCCCATAAGTGTACACATCCTCATACCTTTACCAAAATTTGCTCAAGTATTTTGCTATATTTGTTACCATAATTCTGTGTGTTCAGCAGTATTATAATAATTATCTACTTTTTTCCTTGTACCTTCTCTTCCTATAAAATATTCTTGTCAGTCCTGAAACAGAAAACAACAAAAACTATAAGAGTTCAACAAAATTCCTAGGTTGTAGAGAGCTGGCTCTGCCATTTAGTCACTTGGTGATTCTAATGCTTAATTTTATCTTGAGTTAAATGGGAATCATAGTCTCACCCTGTTGGCTTCACAGGGTTGGGAAGCTCACATAGGCTAATGAATGGGAAAACACTGTAAAGCTTGCATTGGCTTTTAAACTGGAGAATTGTAAAGCTTGTCATTCTACTCAGCAGCTGAACTCACATTTTAAGTCCAATCTGACCTTCTTTGATGTGAAGCATTATGAATATGAGTTGAATGAATAAATGAAGGGAAATGAAGGGCCAAGTCCATGGGACTTGGTAAACAGATGATAGATATTACTTTGTTTTTTAACTTTTTTCCTCAAGCTTTTATGGTACTAATGTATAAGTGGAAAAACCATGAGCAGAGATTCAGACAGGCTTGGTTCAATTCCTATTCCTCACTCATCAGTTTTATAACTTTAAGCAAACTAATCTTTCTGGCACAATTACTCATCTTTAAAATGAACATAAAACTGAGATGCTGAGCAGGCAAAGGGTCACAGTCATAGCTGCTTCTGACTTTGGTCTCTTTGCTAATGTGAATAATTTTAACAATTGTACCTCACTTGACAGCCTTGGGCATGTTGTAAACAGTATGTTGGTTGACAGGGATTTTAATTACTCATTTTATGTGAAATACAGAAGCTAGCAAGGGAGTTTATAATTTGAAAGTATAATTTTCTCATGAGAGTAATGGTGGGACAGGTCTGGTCTCTGATATATAGTAAAGCTGTGTGCTCTATTGTTCCCAATGAGAATAGAGAGTAGAAGACCTCCGGAATCTTCATTCTGAACAAGATCCTAAAATAATCTACTTTGGAGGGCTGGGGCTAGAAGTCAGTGATGGAGTGTTTGCCGAGCATGCTCTCAAGTCCTTGGGTTTGATAATAATAGTAATAATTATTATTTGCTTTGGTGTAGCATTTCAAAATTTGATATAAAGTGCTTATTCAATTCTTAAGTACCTTATATTGTACATAATAGCTTCTTCAGGCAAATTGTATTATATTAAACAGATATTGAGCTAGATATGATTTTTTGTATTCTGTTAGCCACATCCTAACTTTTATGGCCATACAGATGAGAGTTAGCTCTCTGGCTAATAGATGGCAATTTTAGGGAACACCTTTTCTCTGCTTCTCCTTCATTCTTATTATAGTGAAACCACTGTGATCCCATACCTTTCTAACTAGTCTTCTAGCCTCCAGCCTTATTCCTCTCCAGTCCATTTTTAACATTATAGTCAGAAATGACTACACTTTACATTTATCAGTATTCTATTTCTCGTGAACATGGTTAGTTCCTTGTCTTGATGGCATAGCAGAATACTTGACAAAAGCATCTTAAGGAAGAAAGAAAGGTTTATTCAGTCTGAGTTGATACTCATAAACAGAGCATGTAGAGAGCAGGGTAGTAGTGGTGTCAGGAGCCTGAGACAGCTAGCCACATCCACTAGGAAGCAGAAGGAGATGAGTATACTCAGCTTTCTTCACTATGTAGTCTGGAACCCATTGATTGGTACCATTCACGTTAACCTAATCTGGATAACACTTTGCAGACATGCGATATATTGTTTCTATAGCGCTTTCAGGTCCTATTGGGTATACTAACCATGTGATGTAAAGGGTGCTTTGGTACCCAAACACTTTTTCTGTCTGCAACCTCTTTTTTAAACTTTTCTCTGAAACAGTTTGCTTTTGCTTTGACTCCTGCTTATCTTATCCTTTTATACTTAGGAACCTGAATGTTATTGCCTCTGGGAAGCCTTCCACAAACCTTCTGCGTGCTCCTACAGCACCCTCCACCTCTCCAAGTGCAGCCCTCACCACACCATTCTGCCATGGATCATTTAGTTTCTGTCCCTCCCTAGACTGAAGCTCACAAGAACAAGGGCAATATTTTGATCATGATTGTATCTCCAGTACCCAGCACATACTGTAAATAATTCTTGGAAGAATGGGTGAGGAAATGGCTCTGAGACTTTGCTTTCTTACTCATGATTAATGCTAACAGATTGTTCCTTCAGTTGGTTCACAGGTGACATGCTTTTGGAACTCTTTACCACAAAGTCACCATTTTTATCCTTGTTTGCTGTATTTCTCTCAGAGTCAGGCCAGACTTAATGCCATGTGTGATGTTAATAGTCCAGACAGAAGTAGGACTTGTGTGCTGCTTCTTGCTTTCAGTTACCCAAAAACTTTAACTGAGCCTGCACTGAGCTTCAAGGCACAGTCCTAAACCGCAAAGGTCGGAAAGCAGTGAACAGTCTCTATCCATAAAGACTTTAAACAGCTTATCACAGTGATATGAAAGGATCTTAAAGGGAAGAGGAAAAACCAGAAAGCTTTGCAGAGAAAATAAAAATGTTTCTGTTGAAGGATTATTGGTGTATTTGGGCAAAGGCATAAGGCCAAAGTATCTAAGTTTGAGGAAACATCTAGCGTAAGTGTCCATGATTCTGGGCCTGTGACACTTCCCCAACCCAGACCTTTTTCAAAATAGATTGCCTGCCTGAACTCTCCAGAAAGCCTATCCAAGCCTCTTTTTTCCTCATTGCCTGAATAGAACAATATGTTGCTCTAGGTGCCTTATTTATTTCTATCAATACCTCGAGTGGCTTTTCTTTTTTATTTTTTGCAGTGAAGAAACTACATGAAATATTCATGTCATAGCTGAAACTTGGTGCTTATGTTTATTTGGGTTAGTTTTGTTTCATTTGGGGTTTTTGTTGTTTTTGGGGTTTGGTTTGGATGTTTGGTTTTTGTTTTGCCCAGCCTTCTGCTTCAGTCTTCAGGCATTTGATGGAAGACTGTACATACTAAATCACTCATATTTCTTTATGTATGAAGTTTTTAAAACCTCAAATGAGATGGCTGAAATGTATATTAATTTTTATTGCATTGATTCTAGGCGTTAAGCTTCTACTTGAAAAATTCCCTTTTTAGCCAGGGTATTTAATGAGCTCTTTGCTTTTTTAGCTAGGAGGTTTCCTTATAGTATAAGAAAAGACACTAATAATATAATTCAGTTTTTGTTATTTGTTTTCAGAAATTATTTTTTGGTTTGATGTTTTATTTTTAGGTGATCAATTAAATTATCAAGCTAATAATTTTAAAGGGTTCTGGATGATGTTTTGAGTACTATTTAACATTAGACATTTTAGGATAACTGAAATTTTTTAGAGCTATATATGCTACTGTTTACTAATCATCATCTGAAAAATGCAAGGAGAAAATAGTATAGAAGATATGAGTTAGGAAAAGAAATCACTCAAGCAAATTATTTAAATTAATTATGAAATTACATGAAACAGTGTTCCTGATTTTGGAATAGACAGACTAATGAGAAGAACATAACAGAATCAAAAAATAGACCTAAGAATGTATAAAAAATTAATAGAAGATGAAGGTGATTTCAAATCCATAGAGAGAAGATGGTTTATTCAGTAGATGGTATTGGAGCACATTTATGGGAAGAAAAGTGAAAAGAGAAAGCTAGATGTTTGCTTTACTTATTTCATAATCTAAATTACATATTGATCAAATGCTTACATATAAAAATGAAACCAGAGACATTCTTGAATAAAACATGGGTTAATATTTTTATAATATCTAGGCAAGGAAAGTGTGGTATGAAAAGTGAGAAGTCATAAAAGAGATGACAGAGAAACATGAGGGCTGACGCTACCAAATTAACCAAGCATCTTAATTATAGACATGAAGGAAGAACTAATATTAATTTGCAAAGACCTTAGAATCTGTTAAGAAAAAAGGAAGTTTGTTATCTAAAAAAACGGCAAAAATAAAAACTAGTTAATAAGCCTTTAGAAGTCTTTAAGCTTATTAGTAATCAAAGAACTGTCCAAAATGTATATTAGGGTTTTGTTTTGTGTGTGTGTGTGTGTGTGTGTGTGTGTATGTGTGTTTTAGCTGTTAGATTTATCAAATTTCCCAGCACTTGGGAAGCTAAGGCAGCAGAATTACTAGTTTGATATCAGCCAAGTTCCAGCCAAGTTATATAAATGAGATCCTGTCTCAAAAGAAAAAAATTAAAACCTAGAAATTGTCAAAATAACTTTAGTGAAGACATGAAATACATACTTGTTTATTTTCATTTTTATCTATTCTTTGAGAATTTCGTACATGTATACATTGTGTTTTGCTCATATTTACCCCCTCTTTATTAATGCACTTTTGATAATAATAAAAATTGACATACTTTTTCTAGAGTATATTTCAGCAATGTAGTTGTGTCAAAACCTAAAATATCCAGTTTGTCTATTAATCCTACTCTTTGGTATTTGTTCCAGGGAGACTTGTTAGTCAGATTTTTATCACCAGCTAAACCCTAAGAGAGTGGAAGGAGACAAGAGAGGGCCATGGTGTGAATATGACCAAAATGCTTTCTATGCATATATGAAATGTTATAATAGAATATATTGTGTAATAAATATATATTAATAAAAGCATAAAAATTTAAGCAAATACTAGACAAATGCCCAAGGGAAACTTACTAAGGAGGAAAGATTTCTTTTAGTTGTTGTTTTAGAGGTTATGGCCCATGGTCAGCTGGCTCCATTGCTTTTAGATCTATGGGAAAGCAGATGTACTGTGAAGGAAGGTATAAAATAGATTATCTCATTGTAAACAAGGCAGAGAAAAGGAACAGGAATGGGTCAAAGAAAAGATAAACCCTTCAAAGCCCACACCAAGTAGCCAGCCCCTTCCAGCTAGGTTCTACCTTCCACAGTTTGACCAATTCCCAGGAATCTGTTGACAGTTTGAATCTATCAGTAGATTAGATCAGAGCCCTGGTGATGTATTAATCTGTGAGAATCTTCACAAACACCTCAGAGGATGCTTAAATAATCTCATTTTTTCAATCCAACGAAGTTAACAGTTAAGAATAACCATCACTGATCATTTTAAAGGTACTCAAATTTGTATACAAATATATGTACATTAAAAATTAGGCAATACTTAAATGACCATCATAAACTATTATGATTTAGTATATAGGCACGATGAAACAATCTTTCGACAGGAATCTTAGAGTAGAGTTTTTAATCTAAAGACATTGATCATTATGATTGCTCTTAAGAATTTTTCTTTCTACATCTAAGTAGAACAAAGTAGAGTTCTTAAAGAACATACCCAGAAGAGTAGCCAGCTAGAGCAGCTGATGAGTAAATAAATAAGCTTACTTTGTTTAATCTTCTTTCACACCACTTTATTTCTTTCAAATGCTTAACATCTTTCTTATTTCTATGCTAATTGTGTCTTCCCATACACCAGAATGCAATGTAAATTCCATAAGGTAGGGATCTCTGTTAAACTGTCTCATCTGAGGAACATGCTCAGTAAATGTGTTGAATAAATAATTGAAAACTCAAATTATAATATTTTAATGTTTAATTTGTATGTGAGCAATTTGAAACATTTATTTTATGCATGCTTAAATTCTAAAATACTTTATGTCTATTAGTAAGATTCCCAAGTATTGACTAAATTTTCCTATACTGGGGGTCAAGAAATGGCTCAACAGTTAAGAGTACTTGCTACACCTGCAGAGGACTTCAGTTTGGTTCCCAGCACCTCAGTCAAGTGGCTCACCTGTAACTCTAACTCTTAGGGGATCTGAGGCCTATACATATGTGTGCACTGACAAACATACATAACCATAATTAAAATAACAAAAATAAAATATTTAAAATTTCCTAATCTATACTCTCACAGTGATCTGTAATGCCTTGTGAACTTAAACTTGTTTTAGTTACAATATTATTTGTGCAAGTAAGTTTAATATTGCTTCTTGTCTAGTGACTGAAAGTGGCATGATATAGGAACTCTGTCAGTCTTGGTCCACTAACATTTCACACAGTTCTTTATACTTGCAAGGATATTATATATTTATCCAATGAATTTATATTCAATTGTATGCATTATAAATACAATTATCTCTATCTTTCAGATGAGTGAACTAGGCTTGGAAGGTTAAATTTGCCCAAGATGTTTGCAAGATAGACTTAAGCACTATATCTTTAAAAAAAAATAATAATAATAACAGTAGTCCGTAGACACAGATTTAACTTGAAGCTACTGAGTGAAAACATTTTTAAAGGTGGCTTCATGAATTTTGAAGAAATTAGAACAATTAGGAATATGGTTTTGGAACCAACAATATAGACCCTGTGTTGTGAAACTGCTGTTCCAGGTCACACTGAGTCTTCTACCTGCTTCTGCCAAGATCTCATAGACTACAAGCTTTCTCTTATCTTTTCACTTTTCATTGTCTGTCTGTACCTTGTAGCCCACTATCAGAATGGCTGCGTTTAACAGCCATTATCCACATAGATATGCACTCTGTGGCTTACAAAGCATAATAGTTTTATTATCTCTTTTTTTAAAGAAAGATTTATTTATTTATCATGTATATAGACTTATGCCTACATGTAGACTTGCAGGCCAGAAAAGAACACCAGATCTCCTTGCAGATAGTTGTGAGCCATCATGTGGTTGCTGGGAACTGAACTCAGGTCCTCTGGAAAAGTAGCCAGTGCTCTTAACCTCTGAACCATCTCTCCAGCACTTATTATCGCTTTTAAAACTAACTCTTGATCCATACCATGCTTGCTGCAGTTTCTTTTGTGATTATTTTAATGCTTATAGATTCAGAAGTCATATGATATCTGACTTAATGATAAACATGAAAGGACATGTTTAAGTAATCTGAATGTTTAACAAAAGTATCTTATTTTTAAATTTAACTGCTGATGAACCAGCAGTCAAATAGAAAAAAAAAAAAAAAAAGGTATGGTTCAGTCAGTTATTATAGTGTTTGGACTGCTCTTCACTCAGTAATAGGAGGGTTCCTGCTTTGTATATTCCTGAGATTTCTGGCCCTTTTACCTTATAACACAGGAGTTGATTAACATGGTTAATATGTATAGTAAGCAACTGTAATTAATGCTGCATAATTCTTAAAATCAAAGTCTTTTGGGTACTTTTGATCAGAACTCAAGCTAATAAAAACAATTACCCAGAATTGGCCAAGCTTTTAGATCTTGTTTTCTAACATATTAGCTATGACTCATATGTATGTTTTTAAATTATTTAAAGTTAAATAAAATTTAAAATTTAGTTCCTTACACTAGTCACAGAAGTTATATGAAAGAGCTATATATTAGTGCTCTCTTAATTGGATAGCACAGTTCATTCATTTCTGTCAGCATAGAAAAGTTGAGTTGGACTTGCTGCTCTAGGTGATTGAGAACTCAGCCCAGTGAAGCCCCAGTCTTAAAATTTGACTTAATCTTTCACTTGTAAAGATAATTTGACTTAATCTTTCACTTGTAAAGATATAATAATTGTAATGTTTTCCTTTTAAATAGCAAATAATGATAACATTTATTCAGTCCTTGATTTAAGACCTTCTCAACTAATAGCAAGAGAATTCATTATTAAATCTTCACTCCAGGAAATAACTCTCTCATTTACTGTATGGACTGTCGGGTCATGTTTAATTGTCGACTGGCTTGTGAACTATTTCAGAACTGATTGGGATTTCTGGCCAAACCTATTTGCTTAGTTAAGAATGGTGGGAAAGGAACCAATTTTAAAACAGAAGCTATAAAGCCTTTAGAGTATAAAGTCTTGGCATCATCTTTGTAGTGATTTAGATATCATTATTCAGTGATTCATTTTTATTCCCAGCAGCTAGTGGTTTTTGCATGGCCCAGAGGGGCCCTGTGCTGCCCCACTACAGAGGAAACTTCAAGAAATGCTGGTTTGCTACAGTGTTTTAGCTTGTGAGAGTCTCTGGGACCTTCCCTGCTCCATCATGGGGTCACCTCTAGGTGGGTATTAGGCGGAAACTGTAAATTGCTTTAACTTTGAATAAAGAATTTGGTAATCTTTTGTGGTCAAATGATATTCATATGTAAAAACCTATGCCTTTCCATGTTGTCCTAGCTCCAGAGTAGTGTCACCTTAAAGATTGTTCTTCTAGTCATTATTCCTTATACTGTGAGATACTTGAGGCAGCATCAAGAGACTGAAAGATTCTGTAGACAGCCCAGTTTGTTCTTCCTTGTGCTCATCAGAATTGCTTCTCCAGTCCTTTCTTGAGCTAGATTATCACATACCCCTCATTACATATAGAATTTTGTACCTGGAGTGCAATTTAAAAGGTGAGGACTTATGCTGCTTTCCCTCACTGAAATCTTCTTGCCTATGTTTCTAAATAGTCTTTGCTTTATACTCTCTAAGCTGAGGTATGGTATCATACCATATCTGGAACTAGCCTGAGTTACCTGGCCACAGTGCATGGTCTCCAGGAGTCAGATTGTTCAAGAACAATCCCTCTACTGGTTTCTGCCTTTTCTGCTTTCCATGGACTTCTTGGTACCTCTTGAGATACTACTGTACCCTACTCTAGAATTTTTTAGTAGTCTGGGGACTACATGTAAAACAGCATAAGTCATCTTAAGAGTGTAATTTTAAAACATTATAAAGATTCATTCAGGACACTTGGATTCTTCCCTCTAAGACCTTTGATTAAGATCAAATGAGAAAAAAAAAAAGTTTAAACCAGTCCACTAATGACTTGCTTGCTATTTAGTGTAGAGTACATCCTAAAGAGCATTTTATAGGAAGTTGACTGTGATAGAGATTTCTATTTCCTTTACAGGTCATTTTACCTGGGACAAATACCTAAAAGAAACATGTTCAGTCCCAGCGCCTGTCCATTGCTTCAAGCAGGTAATTGATTTTCAACATGGTTAGTAGGTGGGAGACAGTGTTTTCTGGTGCTTGAGTAATCAGAATGTGAGGTAGGAGCCCTTTGACTTCTCACCTGAGGACCCAAAAATAAATTTGTATGAGAAGAACTCAAGTAAAAGTTGGCCACTGAATGTTAGCACCAGGCATCTCCCCGACTTCATTCTGAGAAGCACTTTCTTTCCTCCAAGGTTATTCTGTTACTGGGGAAAAAAAAAGAAAAAAAAAAAAAAAAACACTAATTTTTTCCTGGAGCTCTTAATTCAGAGAGATGGGAAAGAGAATTGTGGGTTTTAGATGGTTTTGAATGTAAAACAGTGTTTCTTTTCCTTTGTTCAACACCTCTGCCACAATGTTACCGTTCTTTAAGAACACTGAATCCAGTCTTACTGGGAGACATTTTTTTTCAGTCATTCAGAGCTTCTCACATACAATTACTGTTGCAGACAATGTGTGGTGATGTTGCCATGCCAATGTGTAGTAAGGTTGGTAAGCTAAGCCGTGTACTGTTGGTGAACATAGGTTCTTTATATTTATCACTCCTCTTTAGTCCTCAATTATTTCCATATCAACATTTCCCTTTAAGTTTTATCTACTTTCTAAGTAAAAGTACACATTTCTGTTTATTTGCAATAAGATAGTCTAAATTTATACTTTTACCCAAATCATTCTTAAGCCACATATACTAAGCAATAACTCTCAAGCCACTAAAGATCAGGAAACTAAACAGTTATCTGAGAAATGGAAAACAAATGAGATAAGCTTATGTGGTTTGCCAATTACTGCCTGGATCCAGATCATGTATCAGGGAAGATGAACCTTAGGTTGAGCCATCAGACTTTGCAATTTAAGGATATAGAACTGAAAGTCCAGATACAGTAAAGTAGCTTGAATTTACATGTTGCTGTGTCAGAGAAAATGGATATTTTATAACAAAACCCAAAAGGTCTACAGAGGATCATCTTTAATTATTCAGACAAATACTGCTGTTGAGTGATGATGAAACTACTTAGTGGCCAATGGAAAATGTGTCTGAAAATATTAAAAGAATACCTGATACTCACATAAGACTGAACATAGTTCCTGGAAAATCTCTTCATTAATTGGGCATTGGAAGAATGCTTGGAAAGGCCTTTTTGATAATAGGAAATAGTCATACTCTGAGTACTGCTCCAGACTTGCATTAAAAATCATAAAAAGTAATACTTCAAGGGATAAAACTGTCTTCAGGAAACTTCATCTAGAGACAAATCACACAAAAAAAATCTGAAGAAATGCAAATATTCAGTACCCAAGTGCCTGAACTCATGCCAATATCAGATCAGAGGACAAGTACCTCAGGCTCCTCATTACTGAAACAGCAATTGCCAGAGGGTTGAAGTAATACAATGAATATTATCAGTGTCTAAGGAAATAAATCACCTTGTAGAGGTCACAAGTTTCATTATAGGAGTAAGCACAGAATATACCCACACATACTGCTTTTATGTCACAGTTGCTTGAACTACTTGAGTATCTCCAGTCTTGCTTGAATCACCCAGAGATAGTAAATCTGATACGAGATATTGGTATCTGATACGATACCAATATAACTAGTATGAATGCACTATACCCAAACTCACTAATCAGACAAACATGCTTGAGGCAGATTACACTATAGTCTTCAACTGGAAGTAATGTTGGCATTGAATATCAATAAGTCAATGATCAAGACACATCTTCTGGAAAAAGTTAAGCCTGTTCCATAAAAGTGATAAGGCTATCCATTGCACTAGATATGTAAGCTTTAACATAGGAACACAAGAACTATGAAGAACAAAGTAATACAGCATCTCCTAAAGTTCATTCATAATATTCTAGTAAGAAATTCCAAAGATGTCAAAGTGGATGAAGTACCTGATAGAGAATTCAAAAGTATTATTTCTTAAAATCTCAAGAAAACCAGACAAGCTGTTAAGTTAAGTCAGTAAGACAATGCTGAGTATGAGTGAGAAAGTCAGCAGAGAGATAGAGAGCAGAACCAAACAGAAATCTTAGAAATGAAGAATACTATAAATTAGCTTAAAAATTAAGTTGGAAGTCTCAGCCACAGTCTACAGGCAAAAGAGAATATTAGAGCTTGAAGACAAGTCTTTATTGAAATGCTTGAGACAAAAATTTAAAAAAAATAAAAGGATTAAGAAAGCATACTGGATCTTTGCCATGAAAAGATGATCCTGGACATCCAATGTCTAAATGGGAAAAAATTAAGTTAAAGACATAGTAGTAACCTATTCACTGGAGTAACAGCAGAAAACTTTACAATCTTGGGAAAGACATGGACAACTGTGACTAGATTCCCAAATGGACACTGCCAAAGAAGATTCTCACTAGAGCATACAGAAAAAGAAAAAACATCAAACAACATTTGAGCAGCAGATTTCAGAAACTCTTTAAGCCTGGAGGGAATGGAATGATTTATTTCAAGTCAATCTAGTTCAACCCATATTACTGTAACCCAAGGCTGTTCTTTAGAATTTAATGAGAAATAACGACTTTCCAAAATAAGCAAAATGTTAAGGGAATTTCTAACCAGAACAGACCAAAGAAAGATACTTTAAGGGGCCTATACCTGTCGGTGGAAAGAAGATAACTGCCATTGTATAAATTCTACTGGAAGAGTAGATACATATACACGGAGCAGATTGAAAAAAAAATTCTTATCTAAATGAAAATTGAAACACAATATTAAAAAACTTGAGAGAAAATGAGCAATCCTAAGAGGGACATTTGTAGGAATAAGTATCCACACCAAAAGTAGAAATATTTAAACCAAAAATTAATAATTGACCTCCATGTCTTAGAAAACCAACAATAAGCCATACCCAAAGTTTGCAGAAGAATCAGAAGAGAAACAGTTGAAACAGAGGCTAAAAGAAGAGCACAAAGAATGAATGAAAGTTTTTTTCTTAAAAGATAAACAAAAGAAAGAAGCCTTAACTAAAGGGAGAGTGAGAGCCCAGATAAAATTCCAGATGAAGAACATCACAACTGAAACTACAGAAGTTCAAAGGGTCTAGAAGTTATTTTTGAAAAACCATATACTAAAAAATTGGAAAATCTAGTAAAATAGAAAGTTTTTAAGACCTGTATGTATAATCTACCAAAGTTGAATCAAGAAGATACAAAAACCAAACAAACAAAAAACAGAATGGAGGACCAGAAAGATGGCTCAGTAGGTAAGACCACTTACATGAAGACCTGAGTATCCAAAAGCCATGCATAACCATAAGCATATAACCCCTACACCGTGTGTTTCTGTGGTTGCTGGCTGCCAACTTCACCTCAAGTTCAGTGAGAGACTGTCTTAAGAAACTAAGGTGAAAAATGACACAGCAGGACACCCACTGGCCTCATCTGGCCTCTGCATGAATGTGTCCTTACACATGTGCACCTACACCACAGGCAAACCTGTACACACCCAAAAATGTAGATCTATAAGAAATAATATTAAAGGATTGAATCAGAAATTAAAAGTCTCACTTTGATGCAACTTTTTTCCCCTTTATTTTTTCTTTCCTTCCTTTTTTGGAGAGGGGGTGGTAGTGGTCTTATATATTCTAAGCTGGCCTCTAACACTTTATATAGCTGAGGAAGACCTTGAACTTCTGATCCTCTTCCATCCACATCCCACTTTATGCAGTATTGGCAGTTGAACCCCAGGACTTTGTACACAGTATGCAAGCACTCTACCAACCGAATCACATCCCAAAGCTCCTGAATCTATCCAAACTTCTAAAGAACTAGTTCTAAATGTTTCTCAAACCATAAAGGAAGACAAGAATCATTGTGTACAGGTGGTGTGGGTATGACTACAACAGAGGAACAAGGGTGAGATGGGAAAAAGAGCAAATCATACTTTGTTTGAAAATGTTATCTAGCACCTGTGTGCTTACTTTTAAAAATTAGAAAACAACCGATATGCAGAGAACACTTCAACTTATTCTGTTCAGCCTGAAATACCTGTTACCAAAGCCTGACAGCATAACAACAAAAGAAAACTATAGAGCCTGATGGACAAAAGGCAAATATCCTCAAGAAAATTCTTGAAAATTAAAATAAAGAGTTTCACAGAAGAATCATATATTATGTTCAAGTTGTTTTCATTCCAGGGATGCAAGAATGGTTCAGAATATGCAAAACAATAATATTACATAATGTATATATAATATCTTGCATAAATTGATTGAATTGTAAAAATTATGATCATCTCAATAGATTCAGAAACAGTAGTGATGACAGTGCTATTGACAATTAAAGTCCTAAACATACTAGGTATAGAAGAATTGTGCCTTAACATAACAAAGCCTGTATATGATAGACATTTAGGAAGAATGCTACTGAATGAGGAAAACTGAAAACATTTTCTCCCAGGTAAGAATCAGAAAATTCCTGCTGTTGTGGTTAGTGTATAGCTCTTAGTGTGTCTTGAAATTTTGTATTGTCACATTCTTATTTAGTAAAATATTAGAAATTTTAACTGGAACAGTTAGAAAGTATAAGAAAAAAAGAAAAATCAAATTATCACTCTTTACAAATGATATAATTCTGCCAGTGGTTAGAGGACAAAGGCATAGCTCTGCAGTTTGACTCAAGACAAATTGTGATTCTTGACTTTGATACAGAAAGGAATTTTAAAATTAAGTATTATGAAACAGTTGTATATTGTTATTACTAAATATAGTTTAGTATTTATCTATGAGACAGACAAACCAAAGTATGGGTATGGACTTCCTAAGGGAAAGTTATAATTCATTTTTTAATTGCTAGTCATATGTAATATCCAATGAAGAAACAATGCAAATATTCATCAATGATAAGTAAGCAAAATGGAGTGTGTTCATACAAGGTTAACAGTTTCCGAGGTCTCAGCAGAGAAGGAAATGGAAAATAACTCCAAATCATGATGGGATTTCTTTTAGGATGGTGGTGAAAATGTTATAAAGTGTATAGGTATGGTGTTTGCTCAACCATGAATATGCTGAAAAGTACTGAGTTGTATTACTGTAAAGGAGTGAACTTTTGGTGTACGAGTTACACACAAACCTACCCACATCAGCCAGCCATTCTGTTAGAAGTTTATGCAAGAGAAAAGAAAGTGGTCCTCCATCTGTGGCTTCGTATCTGTAGATTTAGTCAATGGCAGACCAAAAAATATTTGGGAAAATCCAGGTATGATGGTGCACATCTATAATCCCAGCACCTGGGAGGCTGAGGCAGCAGGACCATTTTAGAGGCCTGTCTGAACAACATGGTGAGATCCAGGTACAGCTGGACACCTTCCTCAAAAAAAAAAAAAAAAAAAAAATGGGGTAAGTAGGTAGAAGGGCTTCTGTACTAACATATACAAGGGGCATTTTCCAACAGATTATCATATATTTCATACAAAGATTCATTTATACAAGTATATAGCCACTTGTTTGTAAGAGCCAAAGCTAGAACTAAACCAAATGGCCTACTACTCAGCAACAAAAAGAAATGCATATCAGATGCAAGGACATTAAACTTTTAAAATCAGAAGTGGTTTAGGGTTCAGATTTTGGAATATTTTCCTGTATAATCAAGTGTCTTATGGATATGACCCATCTAAGCATGCAATTTATTATTGTTTCTTACATGCCTTATGCCCATGGTCTGAAGGTAATTATACAATATTTTTAATGATATGTTCACTTCAGCACATCATATAATGCTAATTTTTTTGTACCAGCATATCAGGGACAAAGCTTCACATTTTGAATTTCATGATTTCAGATTAGATATACTCCATTTGTACTGATAATGTCAACAGTATTGAGAATATCGTAAGTCTTACACTGAGTGAAAAGTCTAGACAATAAGAAACTGTACTCCATGATTCCATCTAAGACTAGAAGGAGAGAGGCTGGAGAAGGAAGTTACAAAGAAGCATAGGAGAACTTCAAGATAATGGCATGTTCATTATTTTGATCATAATGGTGCTTTCAGAGATAAATAGATTACAAATGTTGTCGCGTGCAACTTTGTTTCGCAAGGAAGACGCGACGTTTAGGCTTTTTTTTTAGTAGTTTTATTTAGGAACTTTGATTTTTGACTTTTGACTTATTTATTTATGACGGGGACTGACTGACTTGTTATATATTTTTTTTCATTTTGCTTGGGGGGGGCGCCCCACAGACTAAATAGCCTCTGGGCAGCCAACTCTAGTATGCCTCGTGGGCATTACCTATAGGTCCAGGTATGCGGAAGCAAGCCAGATCCTCAGCCTAGCCATATAAGGAATTGTGTGTCATGAGAGCATTTACCATGTAGAAGGTAGAGGGCGGAAGCCATCTTTAGGGTGTGGCTACACACAGCTCTCCACACATATGCCATGTGTCAAGATATCAGAATGTACAGTTTACTGTATATCAGTTATGTTCATTGATTTCTGGATTAATAATAAAATAAGAAAAAAAACCCTTAAATAGTCTTTTTGGTAGATGTAGAAAAAGCAAATGAGCAGCAGACATCCTCAGACTCTTCTACTATTTCATGTATTGGTATGAGTCAATATTTGA
The DNA here is from genome assembly GCA_004025045.1 of Sigmodon hispidus. Classification (NCBI taxonomy): domain Eukaryota; kingdom Metazoa; phylum Chordata; class Mammalia; order Rodentia; family Cricetidae; genus Sigmodon; species Sigmodon hispidus. The sequence goes on from PVIH01002787.1 coordinate 25,634, forward strand.
TACTTCGGAGGAAAGGAACTGTATTCTTCATCTTCCTTTCTAATGTTCATTTATATAAAACTTTTCCTAGACATTAGGGAATAAGCCAGACTGAATCAGCCAGACTGGTTGTCTATAACCAATTTGAATCCATGTATACATTTTCAAGTTCCATCTCTTCACATTCCTACTGAAATGAAGTTTATACTTAGTCTGCCCAATTCCCCTGGCTTGTTCTCCTCAGTCCTACACACCTCCAAGCAATGAGTTCAAGATCAGCATGAAATTAGAAGCCCAAGACCCCAGGAACACCACATCCACCTGTATTGCCACAGTAGTTGGACTGACAGGTGCCCGACTCCGTCTGCGCCTTGATGGCAGTGACAACAAGAATGACTTCTGGAGACTGGTTGACTCCTCTGAAATCCAACCAATTGGAAACTGTGAGAAGAATGGTGGTATGCTGCAGCCCCCTCTAGGTGAGTAACTATACCCTTGTTCTCTCTGGCCAGTCAGTTAGGTTCCAAAAATTACACATCCTGTTATGGGAAAGCCTTTGAACACATGACTACCCTTTCTTTTTCAGAGTAGTTTCCCTAAAAGGCCCACCTTATAAAAGTGAGTTATCTTTACTATTAGTATAAGGTGTCCAGTTCTCACCCACTCTATTACAACATAACAAGAAACCATACTGTTTTCCAATTGATTCACCTGGAAGAAAGGACATCTGTTATATTGGGTCTTTTATGTCCTCTCCCCTAGTTCTTCTCTCCCAGTTATTACTTGGTCCTTGGAAGTTTTTTTTTTTTTTTTATTAAAAATTCATTATTAAAGAAATCTATTCTTTTAGTTAAGCTAATAGTAACATTTGTCTTTTAGATCATAGTCATCTTTTTTTCTGCTTTAATACCTGATAAAACCAGGTCATTTTGTCACTTATTTACTACTATTGACTGCAGTGAGTCTTCATGAGAGGAAGAAGGTGAGAAGTTAGTTATGGGTTTGTAGCCATGTCCCTCCCCTTCAGGATGCTAAGCTATATTAATTGAGCCTAGATGATATGTGTCATTTGAAAGAGTTTAACATTTTCTTTCACATAAAAATTATGTGGGAAATTTAAAATATGTACAAAAGTAAAGAAAAACAAAGTTATGTCATTGTATTTTATTTTTATAATTATCATTGTGTACTCGATGCTATTTTAAATATACTTGATTACATCTGCCTTAAAGTACAAATATCATGTGCAAAGTACATTTATCATGAAATACAATGAATCTCATAGGCAAAGATATTTTAAACATATTATCACATGAATAAATTTATTATTTCTTAATACCAGCAAATATTTAGCATTTGAAATTCCATGTCATGTCCCTTCTGTTCCTTTCTTTCCTCTCTGGTCTTTCCCCTCTCCTCCCTTCTTCTGTGATCTCCTCTTCTCCTGTTGTTTCCTCCCCCCTCTCCCTTCTCTCTTTCTTACACCCTCCTCCTCTACATTTATCCCTGTTCATCTTTCCTTCTCCTCTGTCCTCTCTCACTTTGAATTTCTTTGAACACAGTGGTCGGTATGCATGATAAGCCTCTTAGCGTACAGGATTTCCTTCCCTCCTATTTCCCTTGAAACTTACTTGTTGCAAACCCCAAGTTTTTAAATTTTCCCATAATTATATTTTGCTGATTATATTTGTGTCATTTAATGTTTTTCTCCATTTCTGTTTCCCAGAAATCAGTAACTAAACCCAGAGGTTTGATCAGACTCAGGTTCAGGTTTTTTGTTTTGTTTTCACATATCTCACAGATGACAAGCTGTTGATTGTTCTTTGTTTTATAACCTAGTAGAGTCTCTTAAGCTTGCAGCTCCCAAATTTTCCTGAACTTGGCTTGAAATACATACTATCTGACACCTTAGGAAAACCTGCTCAACTCTGGTCTAGGCCATGACCAATGATATGTACTGGGTGTGAAAGACCAGAATGTCAGTAGGCTGTGCTCACAAGGTTTCAGAAGGGCACCAGGAATCTGTTGGGACTGGAACTAGAAGACACTCACTACATTCTTTCTAAAATTTTATTTTATGTGTATGAATGTTTTCCCCTGTGTACCTATGTACATGCATGCATGCTTGCGTTTGTGCGGGTGGGGGTGTTTTGTTGTTGTTTGTGTGTGTGTGTGTGTGTATTATGTGTGGTATTTGCAGACAATAAAAGGAGGTACTGGATTCTCAGGAACTGAGGTTACAGATGGTTGCAAGTTTCCATGTGGGTGCTGGAAACAGAACATAGGTCTTCTACTGGAGACACAAATGCTCCTAGCCACTGAGTCATCTCTCTAGGAGCTCCCAGGACTATTTTCTCACAAAGAATCCTGTAACATATATAGCATACCAGCTTGTGATTCTATTTTAGGAGTTTCTGGATCCTTTAGGAGGTAGACCTAGTTGGAAGAGGTTGGGCACTAGGGTGGAGAGGCAGGCCTTAGGTGTTAGCTCAGTCTTAATTCCTGCTCAAGTTCTCTGCTACCTGACCATCTGTAGATCATCTACCTCATCTTCCCATTGGTGGCTTTAGCCTGAGCCACTCTACTGCCACACCATCTTTACAACAGGCTTTGCCTTCTCAAATCATGACCCCACTAAATCTCCCCTTATGTTGTGTTTTTCAGGAATTTTTATTAAAATGATGATGAAAAGTAACTGATAGCAGTGTAGTTTTCCCTTTTTTAATAGATAACCAATTCTCTTAACTTTGTTTATTTTACATTAAAAAATATATAGCCACATAATTGTGATGCATTTCAGAAACAGAGCACTTGCCTAGCATACACAAGATTCTGGATTCCATACCTAACATTGAAAAAGTAATATAAAAGCAAACCAAACATTTAGGCAAAAATATGTGTATATATACACACATACATACACACACTCATATATAACTATTATATATTAATATGCACGTATTTGTGCCAGAATATTATTATTAATTTAATAACTATATCAAGGAATTAAGAGTATGTATATACATACTTATTTGTGTGGTGTACATGTGTGCCTATGAAATTAGCATACTTTGCATACTTGTCTTTTTTGTTTACTGGTATGTTTTAAAAATGACTTCACAGTGAAATAGAACTATTCCTATTGCTTCTTACAGGTATACTGTGCTGTATTATTGTAGTACTTTTGAATAGCAGTTTAGAAGCATCTTATGGAAGATATAGCTCAGTTGGTAGAATACATGCCTTGCATGCATGAGTCTATGGGTTCAATATCTAGCACTTCAAAACAACAACAACAAAAAAACCAGCAATAACAAAAGTATAGACTGGGATTATAACTCAGGGGTAGGCAACATCATATGCTTGCCTACCATATGTGAAGCCCTAGGTTCACTTCCCAGCATAACAAAAAAGAAGAAAATCTTTAGTACCAAGAATGTAGCTCAGTTGTTAGATTACCTAGCATTGTGAGGCTGAAAATCTTGGGTTCAACCCCAAGCACTCAATTAATTAGATGTGCTAGTTCATGTTTATAATCCCAGCACTCAGGGGATGGAAGTAAGAGGACCATTCAAGGTTATCCTTGAACTCACTATGTGAGCCAGCCTGCGATTCATGAACCCATGTCTCAAAACAATAGAATGGAAGCATTTTCAGAGATATTAAAACTGTAAACTCTTAGTAATAATAATGACTACCTAAATAAAATCGTTTTTAAAATTCTCTATAAAAGATTAAAAAAGAAAACAAATTGAACCATTGGTAACATACTTAAATATAACTTTGAGTTAAGAATACCACAAATTTCAACTAGATATTAGTGAGAATATGATGCTCTGGTGCCAGCAGATACATACCAGAATAAATAGTTTATGCAGGTATAAGCAGTATAAAATGGAGAGTACTGGAGATCTAGTAGCCTAGAAAGGAATAAACCCATACATAGTAGAAGATATTTAATATGAAGCTGAGATGTAGTAGATTCAAGTATATGCTACTGAATAATAAAGCAGGAGCGTCTGAACTGATAGTGTAAAGGACTAGATAAAGTATAACAATCTTGGGGGAAAATCCACCATTGTGGGAGAGAAAACAATGTTGAAAGAGGAGACAAGAGCAGAGTGGAATTTAAGTCTATGTAGAACCAAAGAGAATAAAGATGAAAAAAATTCCAGACTCCACATTTTATTCCAAAGAAGTCTGTCTTCTAAAGAAACTACATCTCATTACGACAACTCAGAAACTTAAGTTTCCTGCCAAAATAGAACCTCTGGATTTTGCTGGTCTCAGAAAAATAGACACTGTAAAATGATCAATCAACATTCATGAAAAGGAAAAAGAAAAGATGAAGATAAAATGACTTTGATTATTGAAAACCTTGTTGCCAAAGCCAATGACTAATCCAAAAGAAACTTGTGCAACAGCCCAACTTGAGATAAACAAGTAGTGATAGATGGAGACTCATACGTAGTGAAAATCACACTAGAAATGTACTGTAGTCAAGAAGACTTGAAGTGGTATTGTCCAAACTCAAAAAACATTGAAGAATCAAAATCATCTCAAATAAAAATTCAATTCTAAGATGGCCAATGAGACAACAAAGCCAGATGAAAATATTATGAGGGATGTTGAAGAGTAAAGTAAAAACATCCAAGAGAATAAGATATACTAGAAAGGATAAAATCTATCAGAAAGGAAGTACTGAAACACAGAACATGGTCCACAAAGCAACCTGTGCATGTGTGTTTATCAAACAAACCTTTGTAAAGTAAAGAAGAAAGAAATAAGTCTATATATACTTAAGAGGCCCACTTTTTCACTTCCCAAAAATGGGAAGTGAAATTCAGATTGATCAACTCAGAAACATTATTCTCATAAAACTGTTAAATTCTTTTTTAAAAAAAGGAAAGAAAAAGCTTAAGTCTTTTATAAATCTACAAAAGTCAACATTCAGTCAGATTTCACAACAACAGAGTGTAGCTCAAATCCTAATTGGTTTTTGTTGGTTTTTTGCGAGTGTTAAGAACCACACCACTGGCTACCACACTAGAGTTTATTAAACCTGGAAGCAGGGATGGGGGGAGAAGCAGAAGAGAAGAGAAAGGCTTCCAGGTGAGTGTTTTTTTTTTTTTTTAAGAGGGCAAGTGGGCTAGCAAGATGGCTCAGCAGAGGACCTGAGTTCGATTCCCAGCATCTATATGGCAGCTAACAACTGTAATTCCAGAATCTGACACCCTTACATAGTTATACATGCAGGCAAAAGTAATTTTTTTTTAAAAAAAAAAAAAGGGGAGGTGCACCTCTATGTACATACCATGCCTGGGGGGCATGACTTGTGTTGGGTGCTTTATTTACAGTCTTTCCCAGGTGAATGCCAGCATATTTGACATCATGCTGGGTTTGCTGCCATGCTGGGTCTGCTGCACCAGCATGTCGGGAAAGCTTACAGTTTTAATAATAAAAATCCAGAATCAAATTTTGGGGAAACTGCTGAAAGACAAAGAAGCCAGCCACTAGAGAGACTTCTTACCTCTATGAGTCCTCAGACTGATGGGGCCATGCTCCTGTCTCCTCCCACTTTCTATTCCTCTTTCCTCAGCCATATCATTTTCTGTGTCCACCTCCCTAGTGCTGGGATTAAAGACCTGTGCCTCCCAAATACTAGGTTGAAAGGCATGAGGCTCCACTGCCTGTCTCTGTTTCTCTTTTAGGTTGGATCAATCTCATGTAGCTCAGGGTGGCCTTGAACTCCTGATCTTCCTGCTTCCTGCTCCCAAATGCTGAGATTAGAGGTATGTGCCACCACTATGTGGCCTCTGTGGCCAACTAGTGGCAAGCTCCGCACTCTGATCTCCAGGCAAGCTTTATTTGTTAGAGCACAAACAAAATATCATCACAGCAGGGTACAAAGGGAGACAAAGTGGACAACATTTTCAAGAAACTCAGGAAGATGGGAGTAAGGGTGTATATCTAGTCAAACTTTCCTCAGATACTGAAATTATAATGAAACCATTTTCAGAATGCAGGAATTCATTGTGATACCATGCCCTGTCTCAGTGATGAAAGTAAGAGTTTTGTATAGCCAAGAAATGGTCTAAGACACATAGGATAAGACAAGAGTGGAATTACATACCCATTCACCATCTTACTCAAGTCCAGTGAGAAGAGAAGCAGTGTACTAATTTGAGCACAGAAAAATTAATATAATTGCTAACTATGTCAAAGAATTAGAATAATGAGACATTTCCTTAAGTAGAAAAAGTACAGATATAAGTTTCTGGCTAACAGAAGTCACTTGGTTCTCATTGGAAGAACTTTCTAAGAAGGATGTTCAAGAAGAGTCTCTGGAGGATTGCTATTGTGAAGCTGCTCTAGGTGATGATGGCTACTGAAGTGCTGCCTGATGGGTCTGTATATTACCCACTGCCAGAATCCAGCATTAGAGAAGATAAAGTGCTGCAGGAGCCTATGAAGCAAGCACCAGGACTGGAAACAAATCCTTCCCTCCTATATTGTGAGGAACTGCTAGTAGGAGGAAACCGAGAGTTATTGTTTAATAGGTTTCCATTTAGGAAGTTGAAAAAGATCCAAAGATACATGGTAATGATGATTGCACAACAGTGTGAATGTGCAGTTTAAAATAACTACCATGGTAATTTTTATGTTGTGTATATTTTTTTCACTAAAAACTACCAAACATGCAGCTAAGCAGGGAAAAGGGGTTTAGCTCAATGGTAAAGGCACTTGACCAGCAATTACATGGCCATAGGTTCAATCTCCACCAATTGTGACAGCATTCATAAGACCTGTGCAAGCTCAAGGCAGGCAAAATCTTAGCATGAGGAGGAAAATGCATATGAAATCCCAAACCCTAGCTAAGGAACTATTGAGAATTGATAGCTGATGGGACAGAAACAGTTGGGACTCTTTAAAGAAATGGCCCTAGTAGGTAGACCACACTTCAGTAGAAAGCTACACATCCAAGAATATATGGATAGCACACAGACAAAAAGAGATACAAAGTTAGGTGGGTAGGGAAGTGGATGAGGAGTTGCAGGAGGGATGAATATGTTTAAAATACATTGTCTAAAATACTCAAAGAGGTAACAGAAATGAGAAAAAAATTGAACTCCTACAAAAGAAAAAGTCAGTTATAATTAGGAATTCACAAATTACACAGACAGGACCTGCAAGATGACTTAGCAGGTGAACACATTTGCTGCAAAGTCTGTTAGCTGGAGGTTGATCTCTAGGACCTCTGCAAAGGAAAGAATTTTGTAAGTAAGTGTAAAATATACTGTAGAGCCTCTGGTTAAACTCATGTACAATTGGTGCTTGAATAGATAAGCTAAACTATTAAAAAAAAATAGAAAATCTAGTAGTAATGTGCATATGACTAGATATATGATAAAGGCAGTGTCTTAGTCTGCTCAGGCTATCAAATAAAAACATCTTAGACTACATGGCTCAAGGCAACTTCACTTAAGTTGTCTTGGAGATGGCAACCTTTTCCTCAGAACTACTGTTGTTATTGGCCCATTTGCTTACTCAATACTGTGTTTAGTTCTAAGAGGGCTTCTGTAACAGTAGTTCTAAAACTTGAGTATCTGTTAAAATCACTGAGGAGCTTTAAATAATTTCTGTATCCAGGTCTTAAATGGCTTAAGTCAGAATTTGGGGGCAGATATACCTGATAAATCACTCCTGAGGATTCCAATGTCCAAATTTGTGAGTCTGTGGTTTAGAGCAGAGCCCCTGCCGAGGTACCTGGTTAGGTGTGTGAATGGCACAGCACAAACTGCTTACTCAGCAACATTGATTACCATCTGATAAATGTGTGCTTTGCTGATTTGAAAGGAACCCTTTGTGTGTTTATAGTCTTTTGAACTTTATTGAATTTTGTAAAAAAAAACAATCTAAACTTTAGAAGAGGCTTTTACTATGGTATCTTAAATGCTTATTTTATAAAAGTAATTTTTAAAGTTTTCACTGACCTCTGCAGCAAGGCTCTTGGCACTGATAGTGCAAGGAAAGTTTATGTAGCCACATCTGCACCTTTGCCTACATCAAAACCAGTCACAAATACTACTGCCAGTGAAACCTGACTTGCAGGTACAACAGGGAAATGGTAATAGAGTCTTACTGGGACCAGAAGGAAGCCTGGAAGTCCTCTCCAAATAAAAACATATAGTCTACTCCTCCCCACCTCTCTTGTAGTTCTGTTTTCCCTTTCATCCCCTCTTGGGGTAAATATTTTATAACCCCAAAGCAGGCTTGGAAGTAGTGCTTTAGGTCACTGTCCTATCTAGTAATACAGAGACAGGGAAAGGAAAGTCCACAGGATTAGTTAGTGGCACGCTTCCATATGCACACACATGCCACGCTCTTCAGGGAGGAGAGCCTAGGCTAGGAACCATGCAGTCATACTCAAGTCATAGCTTCTAGTAACTCCCTGAAGCTTAGTATAAAAGACAGTGCTAATGGTAGAGTAGGGTGGATTCAGCTGTGACCTGAAGTGAATGATGTTCTATTTTGTGCCACTAGAGGGTGTAAATTATGATTGGAGTAGAGCTCTGTTGATCCACATTTAAATCCATATTTAATAGTTTACTGGACAGCTGGGCTGTAGCTTATCCAGTGATTCCCAGGAATGCCTGGAAACTCTTTAGAACAGCCTCTTAAATATTTTAAAACAATCCTAGCCAAGGGAGCACAGAGCACTTGCAGGCTGTGTGGACTGATTTAAGATTGTGTATCCATTGGTAATTTGCCTTGCCTTGAATTTATCCTCAGGTTTCAGTTGCTTCACCTGAAACATCATTGATAAGTTCTTGTGGGCATGCATAGCTTTTGTGACAACCAAATGGAATAACATGATGAACCATCCATTAATTTCTGACATCCATTTAACAACTTGATGGTTTTTTTCTTCAGTAAAAGTCAATCTTTTTCTAGCTGAAGAAAACATACACAGTAAGATTTATTGTCATATATTTTATTAGAATGTATTAGTTATACACAATGCTTGATTTCATTATGATACTTTCATACATGCATGTAATGTATCTCCACTGGATACGGCAGTTTTAGATTAAGTAATAAAATGCCCACCTTGCTATTGCTATTGTTGATTGTGATGAGTGTTCCCAAGAACCTACTTCATCTTCGGAAGGTTGATTTAGCAGAGTCAGATTGGGACAGAAATGTAAGTCATATGGAGGTAGAGCACCTTGTTAACTTTCATTTTCTTCTCCCCTGAACTTAGTTATAGTTGTCAAGGCTCATCCCAAAGGTGATTTTTTTCATCTTTACTTGTATACTGATTTCAATGGTGAGGGTGTAGGCTCAGGTCTCAGTTTGCTTTCTCACACTGTTTTGTTTGCACATTTTGAAAACTTAAGTAGCTGACAATTGCCTCCTTCATCCTCTATTAGATGAAGATAATATCTTGTTTTGAGGCTGTTTAAGTATTCAGCAATCAGTGGACAGTGATTGGTACAGAGCTTCTCACTCAATTGCACTTCCTCCATATGTTCAGCATTGGCACAGATTGTCCTCTGACTGTGATGAAAAGGCCAGGGCTGGGAGACAGTTTTAAAACCATTTCAGGTTAGGGAGTTGAAGCCAAATTGAAAGGGGGACTAGGGGATCAAATCAGAAGACCAAATTTAATAATGATCTTAATTTTACAACATACATTGGCACGTTATCATTGACTTTGTGGATTTCAATGGACAATTAAATTTTTAGGCTTCTTAGTTTTTTGGAAAATGAATAAGTTGGGGTAGAATGATCTTCAGTCTCATCATTCATTGTTCATAGTCATTTAAGAAAAAAGGCGGGGCTGGAGAGATGGCTCAGCAGTTAAGAGCACCGTCTGCTCTTCCAGAGGACCCGGGTTCAATTCCCAGCACCCACATGGCAGCTAACAACTGTCTGTAGTTCCAGTTCCAGGCAAACACCAAGGCAAATAAATAAATAAAGTTTAAAAAAAAAAGAAAAGAAAAAAGGCAGTAAAAACATTTTTTTGTGCATGTGTGACTCTCCTCAGAGAGCCACAGGAAAATAATGTGATAATTTATAGTATTGACTTACTTGTGTATTGGACTTTTAAACTGACTCAATCAACTTGGTTTCTTAAGAGACTGTTAAATCCAATTTTATAGTCTACTTTTTAGATCACTTCCAAGTATCTGTTCATCCTATTTTACATCTGTCTTAAATCTATGCAGGAAAGTGTCTAAGGAATTATAGTAATATTTGTCTTAGCATCAAAACATTGGTTTGAAGACCCTATTGTACCATTTATTTGCTGCATCCTCTAGGATAAATTTGCTGTCTCTCCAACAGGCCTCCTTCCTACAACTGTCTAATGAGCCATTTCTGTTGTTCAGTTTTTAAACCCTGTTCTAGGGCCTATGATTCTGTGACTGTTAGCATAGGTGTGGCAGGAATAGCTAGATTTCAGAGGGAGAACTTATATCTATCTCCTTGCCTTCTTGAAACATTTTTAAAAACCTGTTCTCCATTATATTTACTGCAGGATTTCGGCTGAATGCCTCCTCTTGGCCCATGTTCCTTTTGAAGACACTAAATGGAGCAGAGATGGCTCCCATCAAGATTTTCCATAAGGTATACTGTCCCTCAGCTATCACAGTCTGCAAGCTTCTTCAAGTCAAACAATGATCCAGGGAGTAGTGGCACACACCTTTAATCCTAGCACTTGGGAGTTAGAGGCACAGTTAGAGGCCTCTGAGTCTGAGGCCAGCCTGGTCCACAGATTGAGTTCTAGGACAGCCAAGGCTATACAGAGAATCCGTCTTGAAAAATCAAAACCAAAAAAGAAAATCAAAATTCTTGCCTTCCATCAATTACTGAGCTTTTACCATCTTTTTTATTTCTGTGGCATGAGAATGCTTCTCAGAAACGAGTTCAGCAGAAGATTTTAAAATCTATGAAGCAGATGTTATCTTCAGAGAACTGTATTAGGCTATAAGAATGAGCAGGATTTCTGGTTTGGGGGTTCTAGCTGCCAGTAACAAGCTAATCTAATAAGATCTTTTCTGACTTTATCAGTAAAGTGAACTTTATCTCCCTATCAGGGTTAAGAAATTACAATGTGTTCAAACTATGAGATATAGAACAAACCTAAAGAATTAATTCTTACAGAGTTCTCTAGTCTCTGTTCTAAATGAATTAAAATGATATTTAATTATCTATAATATGTTTGTAGCCTTCTACATATCACATTTAATACCCACATCTGGCTTATATGTACTAGGAATTATTCAACTCACTTAATCATTAAGGAAGCTTACTTTAAAAGTTTTTCATTACATTTATTTATTTATTTGTGTGTAGAGGTGCTTTGCCTGTATTAATACATTCGTAACACATGCATGAATGGTACCTGTGAAGGCCAGAAGAAGGTGTCAGATTTCCTGCCACTGGAGCTACAAATGGTTGTGAACCATCATATAGGTGCTAGGAGCCAAACTTGGTCTTGTGCAAGAGTAAGCAGTGAGTGCTCTTACCTGCTGAGCCAGCTCTCCAGCCCCCAGAAAGCATGCTTCCAAGTAAGGAATTTGCTCAGAATCACATAGCTAGTAAGGGACATAACAGTGATGTTATGATAACCTGTGTTTATTCTCTCTGTGCCTCAAGAGGTGAGAATGTCATCCTGCTGGTAGTTAACTTCTCCACTGGAGTGAGAATTACCGTAGAGATGAATGAGTTAGGTTTGCCTGTGCTGCTATTTAAATTTAAATCATGAGAGCATTCTGGTTTCCAAATATAATATATTGGACTATTTGATAATACCTCTTTCAATTAGAAATACTTTCAATGAGGAGGACTCATCAATACTTTCTTCCATGCTTTGTGAAGCTTAATAGAAAATAAGAAAAACAAGAGTGCTAAACATATATGCTAAATGCATAACTGTCTTGGGAGCTCTGCCAGTCTTACTTTATAGAATCTTGGGTAAAACACAAGATAAGGTTTGAACCCATGCAAGGAAATAAGTAGATCTTAGAGCCTGGCTGAATTTCTTAAAGTTTTAGCCCTTAGTGGAAAAGATGATGACATTTCTATGTGGATTGGTGTTTTGCCTGCATATATACATCTTGGAATTACAGACAGTTGTCAACTGCCATGTGGATGCTGGGAATCGAACTCAGGTCCTCCGAAAAAACAGTCAGTGCTCTTAACCGCTGAGCTATCTCTCCAGCCTGATGATGACATTTCTAAAGAAGAGACTCTGGACAGGATTGGAGTGCAGCCATCTCTGATTAAATAGTCTTCTCTCTTGTAGTTGGATTGTACAGGGACAGCACGTGATCAAGACATAACAAACATGACACGCCCCAAGTAGTTTCAGATAATACAAATATCTGCTACAGGATATAACATAAGTATTTGAAAATGCCTGAAAAAAATAGAAGAAATACAGAAGAACACTTATTTTTTACTTTATATTTACATCCTTATTTTACTTTGTGGGGAGGGGTACATGCTAGAGCATACATACATGGAGGTCAGAGGACAACTTCCAGGAGGTGGTTCTCTCCTTTCCCTTTTTGGGTTCTAGGGATGAAACTCAGGCTGCAGATGGGACTTGGATTATCAGGTTTGTCAGCAAGTGTTTTTAACCACTGAGCCATCTCACTGGCTCGAAACACCATTACTAAGTGCCACATTTTTGAAAGGACCAAACTGAACATCTAAAAACAAAACTGAAAAAAAATAAACCTTTAATAGTAAATATTAATAGCACATGTGTAACTTAAAAGACATTCACCAAAATATATAATATATAAGGAATTTCCCCTCAGACTATAAAATGAAAAATAAAGAAATAGAAATACATACCTAGGAGAAAAAACAAGGAGAATATAAGGAGGCTTCATACATGGAGATCATGAAACCCAGGAAAGCTAATTAGAAAGAGTGAAAGGGAGTAGTATTTGAAAAGATCATAGATAGGTTTTCCAGAATGTGTAATCAAAGCAAATATACATCATAAAATAAGACAACATTACAACTTAGAAAACTAAAGTCAAAACAGAAGACCCCAGCAAGTATATAGTCATCAGGATGCCTTCTTAGGGGTTACATTAGCTGCAGTACATTTCTCCACAGTAGCACTTCAAGCAAGCGTTTCGAAGTATTAAGTCATCTCTACCTTGGAGTTGACATCCAACTACACTGATATTTCAAAATGGAAGTAAAAATCAGACCATCAAACAAACCAGTACAAATAAAGCCTAGCAGAGCCATTGAGTGTGTGTCAGAAAGAAAGCAATTGAACAACAGTGAGATTGAGAAGAACTGGTGAGGATATCGGTTTGTTAACATGGAGATTACTATCTACTCTAACTAGAGTAACAAAAGTTGTTAATCACGAGTAAAAGCAATATAGGAAGTAATTACTTATCTCAGTATAACCCAGGAGTAGTTTAAAACAGTCTAAAGTTCTTCCATTGTCTAGAAGTATAAATAAAGATGGCTTAGTTTTGTCACCTATTCAGTTAACTTCTTAAGGGAATCCACAAAACAATTATGGTAGAATAACTTGTGAGTCAGCAAAGGAGAAAAGAGTGACACATTGTAGTAAAGATGTTTAAGAATTCTTGTATCAGCCATACAGTTAAAATCTAAGGGATCCACCAAACAGTTAGAGGTAGAATGTTTAACTTCTCAGTAAGTAAAGGGAAAAATAAGAGGAACTCAATTTTAAAGAGTAAAAGAACCATAAACTAAAAAGAAACATAGACAGTAAGGTAGGTGGATGGGTGGGTGGATGGATAGATAGATAGAGGCAGACAGATAGACAAACAGAACATAAAAGATAGTACAAGGCAAACTTTATCAAAACAAAATTAATATAAAATATACTTAAGTCAGACAGAGATGTTAATACTAAAAATCATTAAAGAAGTTACTAGGTGATGATTAAAAAGTACAGTTCACCAAGAAAACAAAACAAGCATAGTACATGTACTCAATAACAATAGCCTCAGTACATAAAGAAAAAAATGGTACTTAGTAGAGATGTGGGAAGAAGATGTAAGTAAGCACTGTCTAGCCTCTCCTTATAAAGCCCAATGACAAAGCAAAGTTCATTCTCGGAATTCAGTGAGTTCACTGGCATATTCCCAGAGCACAGTGAAAAGTTGCTTACAGAAACCTCTCAGCAGCTTCACTGGAAAGTCTTCTTCAGCATGGATGATGGCTTCCCCATAGCTACAAAAGTAGGTGGAGCTCCTCTCTACAGATAACCTTCCCAGCCTATGTACTCTGGTACAGTAATGGCAGAACTGCATAGGAATGACTGGGAACTGCAGGAGAAGACAGCCAAATATCAGGAGAGGGTCCAGTGGCCCCTCCTCTGCCCTCCTTCTCAGAGGGAATGTCAACAGGCTGCTAGTGCTAATCTGGTGAAGCAGATGCAGCTGCTCTGAGGATGGCAGCTGTTTTGCTCAGAAGGCCTCATTCTACAACACAACAAAACTGGAAAACCTACAATCACTAGGAAATATTTCCACTTGTATCTCTCAGTGATTGCTAAATAAAACAAATTCATACATTAATCAGTATCACTGGTAGACTTTTAAGGCATCATTTATCTCTACTTTAGAGAAATTAATAGTTTGATAGTAATTTTTTAAGTACCATAGTGGTTAAAGTAGAATATTAATATGTCTAGAAAAAAAGTTAGTAAAAAAAATGAGGAACTGGCCAGATGGCTCAGTGAGTAAAGGTGCTGGCTGTCAAGCCTGACAGCCATTTTATCCCTGAAACCACATGATAAAAAAAAAAAAATCAACTCCCATAAGTTGTGTTTTTAACTTCATGTGTACCATAACCTACACACAAAATAAATAAATGTAACAAAATTTTCAAAGCATAATACATTTATAAAGGAGATTTAAATTTTTGTATAAAGGAGAAATCTGCATTGAAGTTTTAAATAGAAAAGGCTGTCATGTTCATAGATACGGTTTAATGTTATCAGTAATAAAGGTTATTTCTTCCCAAATTAATCTATAAATGCATTGCAGTTCCAATTGAGATTCAATAAGGTTTTTCTACCTCACTTTAAGAGCTGATTAATTTACTTGAAAGATGAAGGAGAACTAACACGGCAAAACAATGTTGAAGATTGACAAAGTAGCTGTCCCGGGCTGGCGGCTGCCGAAGATGGCGGAGGGGCACGTTCTAGCGTTGGACGGCCCAGGCCATCTTCTTGGCCGCCTGGCGGCCATTGTGGCCAAGCACGTACTTCTAGGGCAGAAGGTGGTGGTTGTGCGCTGTGAGGGCATCAACATTTCTGGAAATTTCTACAGGAACAAGTTAAAGTACCTGGCGTTTCTCAGAAAGCGCATGAACACCAACCCCTCTCGTGGCCCCTACCACTTCCCAGCACCGAGCCGTATTTTCTGGCGCACTGTGCGAGGCATGCTGCCCACAAGACCAAGCGAGGCCAGGCTGCCCTGGAACGCCTCAAGATGCTGGATGGGATTCCTCCTCCCTATGACAAGAAAAAACGGATGGTGGTCCCTGCCGCCCTCAAGGTTGTGCGGCTGAAGCCTACCAGGAAGTTCGCTTACCTGGGGCGTCTGGCTCATGAGGTCGGGTGGAAGTATCAGGCAGTGATGGCCACTCTGGAGGAGAAACGGAAGGAGAAGGCCAAGATCCCCTATTGGAAAAAGAAGCAGCTCGTGATGCTGCGGAGACAGGCCGAAAAGAATGTGGAGAAGAAAATCAGCAAGTTCACAGAGGTCCTCAAGACCAATGGACTCCTTGTGTGAGCCCAATAAAGACGATTGTGTCTCAAAAAAAAAAAAAAAATTGACAAAGTAGAGGGACACTTCTACCAGGTGTTCGTTTACAAGGAGGAAAGGCTAGACAGTGAATTTATATGAAGTTTGATCTGCGTAGCTACTTCACAAATTAGAGGTAGGTCTGAATATTTCTGTTTCTCATCTAGGAGCCACCATCACCTTCCCACAACTTCTTCAAACTGGGAATGAAGTTAGAAGCTGTAGACAGAAAGAACCCTCATTTCATTTGCCCAGCCACTATTGGAGAAGTTCGAGGCTCAGAGGTGCTTGTCACTTTTGACGGGTGGCGAGGGGCGTTTGACTACTGGTGCCGTTTTGACTCCCGGGACATCTTTCCTGTGGGCTGGTGTTCTTTGACTGGAGATAACCTGCAGCCACCTGGCACCAAAGGTAAAGAGCCCAGTAGTCCCCTGAAACCAGAGCTCAGGCAGTGAGGGGTATCCCCCCAGGTCTGTTGTGGTCAATGTGTCTTTACTAGCATAGTTCACTATAGGCATGGGAACAATGAGGGCTGGCTCCTTAGGTACAAGCCAAGGGCTGCCAGAGAATAACCAGTTCAGAAGGAAGAGCAAATGAAGCCAGACATGAAATTCGGGAAAAAGTTAAACATTCTTTCTACTAAATATCCCAACTTATTCTCAGGCAGGTCCTACATTTGTCTTGAACCCATTTCAAAGTTTGGAAGTGTTGTTCTCAGGACAAACCTCCCCCACAAACCTTGAGAGTTGTTAATGAGCTGGGTAACAGTGTTGATGAACATTTATGAAATACTACAGCAGGGTGGACAAAGTAGAGCCTTTGAAATGAGTCAATTGAGGATAGGCTGTAGCTCTGCCCTCTAAAGCTCAGATTTCCATTTATAAAAGAAAACTTACTTTAAAGAATTGAAATGAATAAATGAAATCACATGGACAAATACTCATATCTTGAAAATAGCAATCTCTAAGGCAATTTCTACTGTATTTTCATGACTATTCTATAATACAGCTGTATGCTGTATTATATTTATTATGTTATACATGTTATACTAGACTATTGCTGCACTACATCACCATTATTATAATATTGTTACTATAAATATTAACTGCTACAAATGGAAGAGTATATATTAGCATACTACAGTAGTGCCACAGACTTCTAGTGAAGATAGTAGAGACAGTCTGTCAATGCTACAGATATGAGGAAAAAGACCACATGGCCAAATTGATTAAAGCAACTTCGTTTTTTATTCCTGTACATGGACTGCCTCTCCCTAAGGCAGAGATCAAGAGATGAACATTGAACATTGGGAAGATAAGGGTTTTTATAGTTGAGGAGAAGGGGATTTAGAAATGGGAACTTTAGCAGGCAATAAGCTGGGTTACAGAAGCAGAACATAAGATAAGCATAACAAGATGGTCATAACAACCTCCTGAAATAAAGTCATTGTTGAAAGATAGTCATAACATTTTTTTTTAAAAAAAAAAAAAAAAGGGAGGGTTGCAAGATAGTTATTACAAGTTTCTGAAACAAAGGCATAGTTGCTGTTTCCTGGAACAGTCAGAACAGAACCATTTGTAGTTAAGATTATAGGTAGGGCATAGCCCAATCCTTAAGAAACAGAGATTTAATCATAAACAGGAATGAGCTTAGTTTGTCTTTATTATAAGATGGCTTTCAAGCCCAAGATGGAGGCAGGCTGGTTTATCTTATCCGAGAGAAATTTTGAGATATATACTCATAGCAGCAAAAATAATAACCTCATTCTTTTTTTTTTTTTTAAACTTTATTTATTTATTTGCCTTGGTGTTTGCCTGGAAGTGGAACTACAGACAGTTGTTAGCTGCCATGTGGGTGCTGGGAATCGAACCCGGGTCCTCTGGAAGAGCAGACGGTGCTCTTAACCACTGAGCCATTTCTCCAGCCCTAACCTCATTCTTTTAAGTCTAAAGCATAATAGCAAATCTAAAAGAATGGGAAATTACCCTGTTGTCTCAGAATTTTTTCTCTAAACATTTATAGAATGTATTAATTAAATAACCAAATATTTATTGAATGCCAAACTATAAGCCAAGCTGAGAATTCAGCAGTGAAACAAATGGACAGTCTTTCCACTTACATGACACTTCTGTTCTAGTGACATAAGACAGACATAAGTATTTATAATAAATCAGGTAATAAGGTAATTTCAGTGACTAGAGATATCACTAGTGCATTGGTAGAATATGTGCCATAATATAAGTGAGATCCTGGCTTTAATCTTCAACACATACAAAGAAGGTCATATTTTAAATGTATATTTTGAAAAGGTTTTAACATAAAAATGTATTCATGGTACCATTGCCATAATCAAGATAGTGACTGTGTCTATCATCCTACAATACTTCTTTGTGAAGAAAATCTCCCTTTTTTTCAGAATTTTTTTTTTCAGGAAAATTAGTCTGTAAAGTTGCTATTTAAATTGAGACCTAAGGGATAAGAAGAAGCCATCTAGGAAGAGAGAGTACAAGCATGCAGATAGAGAAATGAAGGGGTAAGAAGCGTGCAGGCTGAGGGAGAAGGTGGTGTTACTAGGTGCTGTAGACGCAGACAGCGGCCTACTCATGTGGAGCTTTGTAAGCCAGAGTGGCAGTTTGAGAATTTGTTCTAAATTAATTGGAGAACAGCATAGAGATGTCAATGTTTTCAAATTGTTGTCTAAAAATATGCTAGGTTGCATTCATAGCTACCTTGAGATACATGCAGCCTGGCCACTGGTCAGACATGCCTACAAGGAGTGAAGATATTTGGTTTATTGTTTGAAATCACTTTCTAGAATGTAAAAGAACACTTACAGCTCAGTTATAGAAAAGATAAATAACCCAATTTTAAAATAGACAAGATGTCCATTAACAAATGAATAAAGACAATTATATATATGTATATATACATATGTAATTCTATACACACTATAGAATTTTATTCCTCCATAATAAAAAAATGAAATTATAATATTTATAGAAAAATGGATATAGCCAGCTTATGATGTTAAGCACAATAAACCAGACTCAGAAAGATAAATGCACATATTTTATATGTGGACTCTGGATGTGTGTGTGTGTGTGTGTGTGTGTGTGTGTGTGTGTGTGTGTGTAGGTTAGAGGTGAGGAAAAGTTCTTGAGGGGAAGGAATAAGGGAAAAATGGCATTAATGTAGAACATGCAACATGAAATCAGAAGGTGTGATTTATCTGCAAGGGTAAGGAAATCAGAAGGAGGGAATGTGGGAGTGTTCTAGGGGAGGGGGTGAATAAGAACAAAGTATAATTATACACATGTGAAAATGCCATTCTGAACCTATTACTCTGTATACTAACTTATAAATAGGCAAATTATCTGGGTAGATATTTCTCCAGAGAATATATGCAAATAGCCACTACGGCCTTGAAAAGATGCTCAGCATCATTTGTCATTAGGAAATGCTCATTGAATCACAATGTGATACCACTTCACACCCTGCAATCAAAATATGGACAGATGTAGAACAATTGGACTCTTCATACATTGCTGGTAAGGTGATAAAATGGTGCAAACACATTAGGAAACAGTTTGGAAATTACAATAACTGAATGTAGTTACTATGTGGCCTAGAATATACACCCCCAAAACAGAAAACACATCCCTATAAAACATGAGTATTTGGGTAGCACTGTTTATTACAGCTCAAAAGTTAAAACAACCTTAATACCAGCCAAGGAACAGATAAATCGAATTCAGCATATTCACATAGTGAGATATCTTTTGGCAGCAAAAAAAGGAATGAATTGCTTGCTGATCGTGCTCTAGCACAGCTATACCATTCAGTTGTGTTTAGTGAGATGAGACTGGCTTGGTTTCAGTTAGTGGTGCTGAGGCAGAGGGATCTTGGGCAACAGGCTTCTTTTTTTTTTTTTTTCTTTTTTTATTATTATGAATAAAGAAGTCACATTTTCTATCTTTATATATCCTTATTCAAGATCCCTTCCCCCTCCCACCACACCAGGTCACTCTCTCTTCTCCACATCTCCCCATCCCCCCCATGGGCAGGCAGTCCCAATGTCCCAATATTGCTTAGTTCAGCCTCCACTCCTGGCAAATCCAGTTTTCTTCCCCCAACATCAAGACTGAGTCAGGTGTTCCTCTAGAGGGTGTGGGATCCAAGGTATCAGTCCAAGGTGTTTCCGATCCCAAGCTGTTCAGTGGTTGTGGTTTTCAGCTGGGCAACAGGCTTCTTATCCCAGGAAAGTACCACTCTTCTATATGCTGCAAGAAACATACGTCCTGGATCATGGTTAGAAATTTATTGCCATCCCCCTACTTACCTGCAAGGCTCTGGGAAGCAGCAAGTGCCTTGGAACTGGTAGTGAATTCATTTTTGTTTACTTAAGGCTAAAACTAGACAAGTTTTTTCTCTAGATTTTGTTCAGAAGTAGAGTAGACTTATTTTATACCTTCTTACTGTTCTGTTCTGTTACTGAGAAGTCTAGACCAGCCAGGCAGACTACAGAGCCAAAACAGCCTGGGGGGCTGTATCCAGCCACTGCTAGTCACACACCTGCTTCTGACTGCATCCATGCTGATAAGTATGATTCACTGTGTGGTTGATGCTTCCAGGGGAGTGGGCTATCTGCTGTCTGCTTTTATGTGTCTTTCAGAAAGCTATCGACATTCAATGACAAATGGCTATAAAGACCAGACTAAGAGGGCAGAGACCTTCCACAGCATTTCCAGCATTTACCATTCCTCTTTACCTCCATTAATGCTTCTGTCTCCTCCCTTCTGTCTCAGTAGGTCCCAAAGTGAGAGGTTTAGTGACGTTCCTGCCCTGACTAGGAAGCAAGTGACACAATATTGAAGGAATGTGATATGCAATCCATTTCAGAAAACAAGATGTCTCCTGTGTGTAAGCCTGTTTGTTCCCGTTCTGGTTATGTCTCCTCCATCTTTCCTACCTTCCAGTCATTAATAAAATAGGAATGTTTCTTGTGATAAGAAAAAGTAATGTTTTTCACACATACTGTTTCATTTCATTTTCTCTGTAACTCTAAATTAGGCATAATTATTTTCAGATACATTTTACTTATGAGAAAACTAAAGCTTAAAATGACTAGGTATGTGATATGTGAGGAGAGATAACTGTCCGGCCAGCACGTGAGCTCCCTGCCCTTACACATCATCTCACACTCAGTTCTCCTTCATAGCCTGTACTTGCTTTAAATTATTAATTAATTATTTTCTCAGCCCAGTCAGTTTCCCCTTTCTTCCTACTCTCTTCCCAGTCTGTCCCCGCAACCCCCTCTCCCTCTCCATCACTCCTCTCAGAACAATGCAGGACTCTTGTATATGAGTCAGCCATGGTATATCAAGTTGCAGTAAGACTGGGCAGACGTGACACCTCCTCTCCTATTAAGGCTGGATGAGGCTCCTTAGTAGGAGGAAAGGGGCTCAAAAGCAGGTAACAGTTAGAGACATCCCTTGCTCTTATGTTAGGAGTGCCACAAGAAGACCAAGCTACACAGCTGTAGCATGTATGTAGAGAGCCTAGGTCAGTCACATAAAGGCTCTCTGGTTGGTGATTAAGTCTCTGTGAGCCTCTGTGAGCCCAGGTTGGTTGATTCTGTGTGTCTTTTTGTGATGTCCTTGGCCCCACTGTTTCACATAATCTTTTCTCCTACTCTTCCACAAGATTCCTGGAGGAAGGATACCTAAGGTTTGGTTGTGGGTCTCTGTATTTGTTTCACCAGTTACTGGATGATAATTGAGGCCTGTACTTCTCAAAACTTCATTTGAGATCCTAGATTTGGCCTTCCAGGTCCTGGCAGGAAATAGCAAAGAGATGCTGTTTATACGAACAGTGCTCTAAAGTTATACTAACAGGGCTGTAAAGGGCTCTAGGCTCAGTATGATCACAAAGCTGTTTTATCTTGGACAAATTATTCTGAATGAGGGAGGCTTAACTAAGGCTTTGAAGAGCCTTAGTCTTTAAAAGTCCCATGTATTAATGACCTTGGGAACAGGTAGTCAGCGACTCATGACTTTCTCCTCTACTTGATTCCAGAGAGTCAGTTCACATACTGCTCAGCTCTGCCTATGTAAGAGAATCCTACATGCTGTTCACAACCTCCTCTCTCATTTACTAAGCCAGGTGTATGCCTGCCTGTTAGCTCCTAAACTCAGGACTGCAGCTTCCAAGTAGCCAACTAATTCAGGGTTCTTGGTTATAAAAAATAATAGATTTTCTGTCCCTCCGCAATAAATTTTTCTACTGACAGTAAAGCCAAATCAAGCCAGTTTGAAAAAGTACAGTTTATGTGAGCAAAACAACTGTAGGGCAAGTTCTCCAGTTCCAGAGATCAAGGCTGGCGATGCCGCACCCACAAATGAAAGCAGGGAGACTTCACTGATTGTAGTCAAGGGTGGTGTTGTGCCCACCATGAACTGGTTTTTGCCTAAGTAGAGTCAAAAGCTGAGCACTTTAGGCAGGGACTTAAGTGTCTGGCAACTTGAGGGGAGGAAGCTGCAGTAGCTGTCAGAATGCATGCAAGACTGGGGTTTTGGCATCTTTCCTTCGTTTGGAGTCTCTCTGGTATCAGAGAGGGGAGCGGGAGAATGGGTCTTTCCAGATCATGCAGGGAAGAGCTGGAGATTCCACCCAACTAAGAGCAAAGGCTTTCATTTGGTTTTATAGCTTATCATTTTAAGCAACTCAAAACTAAAATAGTTTTATTTTTAAATGCAAAAAGTAAAAGCAAGACTCATCCTACTTGACATAGGCCTTCAGTCACCATAAGTCATTTAATTCCCCTTGCTCTAATTTGATTCCAGCTGTTATATAGTTTGTCTTTTTAAGTACTTTCATAAGATGAAGAAAACAGATACATTCTACATCATACTCATATTCTTATTTAAAAAAACAATATATATTGCTTCCCTGGATTATACCACACATTATTCTGTTAATTGGATAACACCTTTGAGCACACCTGCTGACATACACAGTTATCCAGGATTCTTCCATCTTCATTTTTCCCATTCTACCTGTGTCAGGCTCCACTATGCAAAGAGAAAACTTAAAGATATGACTCAAAGCTTTGGTTAGGTGCATTATTACCCTCATCTGGATGGTAAGCAGATAATTGTTTATAGACCATATATTAGGATGTATCTTACTTTTTCTTCTGTGTAGTATTTTCTCTTTTCGCTGTTTTGTAAAACTAAATAGCTAGCAATGTGTCTTATCACCATCTCTAGGGTGCAGCAGCAGGCAGCTCTCTACAAAGTCCCATTTACTAATTGTTGCTCTCAGTGTCTGTGCTACTGGTGTTATATTTAGAAAGTGGTCTCCTGTGCCAATGCATTCAACGCTGTTTCCCACTTTCTTTTCTATCAGGCTTAATGTAACTGGATTTATATTGAGGTCTTTGATCCACTTGGATTTGAGTTTTGTGCAAGGTGTTAGATGTGGATCTGCTTGTATTCTTCTACATGCCACCATCCAATTATGCCAACACCATTTGTTGAAGATGCTTTCTTTTTTCCACTGTATATTTTTGGCTTCTTTGTCAAAAATTAGGTAGGTATTCATAGCTGAATAAATTAATGTCAGGGTCTTTAATTTGATTCTTTTGATCCATGTGTCTGTTTTACACCTATCAGAATGGCTAAAATCAAAAACACAGATGACAGCCTATGCTGGAGGGGATGTGGAATAAGGGGAACACTCCTCCATTGCTGGTGGGAATGTAAACTTATGAAGCCATTTTGGAAATCAGTGTGGTGATTTCTTAGAAAACTGGGAATCATTCTACCTCATGATTCAGCAATACCACTCTTGGACATATACCCAAGGGATGCACATTCATAACACAAGAATATTTGCTCAACTATGTTTATACCAGCATTATTCATAATAGCCAGAACCTGAAAACAACCTAGATGCTCCTCAACTGAAAAATAGATTTTTAAAATGTGGTACATTTACACAATAAGTACTACTCAACAGGTTTTTTTAAAAGATTTATTGATTTATTATGTATACAGTGATTTGCCTGCAGGCCAGAAGAGGGAACTGGATCTTATTATGGATGGTTGTGAGCCATCATGTGGTTGCTGGGAATTGAACTCAGGACCTCTGGAACAGCAGTGAGAGCTCTTAACCTCTGAGCCATCTCTCCAGCCCTACTCAACAGTTTTTAAAAAAGAAAAAAAAAAATCTGAAATTTGCAGGCAAATAGTTGGAACTAGGAAAAAAAAAAAAAACTGAGTGAGATAACACAGACCCAGAAAGACAGACACAGTATATACTCATTTATAAGTGGATTTTAGATGTAAAGTAAAGGATAACCAGGCTACAGACCACAACCCCTGAGTGATTAGGTAACAAGCAGGACTCTAAGAAGAACATTCATGAATCCCCCTGGGAAGAAGAAATAGATAAGATCTCCTGAGTAAATTGGGAGCATAGAGGATAAGGGGTAGGGAGAGGTAGGAAGAGAACAAGAGGGAATGCATGGGATGATTGAGTTGGAGGACGGACAGAGAAGGAAAGCAATGAAATAGATATCTTGATAGAGGGAGCCATTTTGGGGTTAGGGAGAAACCCGGTGCTTGGGAAATACCCAAAAATTCACAAACATGACCTCAGCTAAAACTCCAAGCAATAATGGAGATAGTGCCTGAACTGGTCTTCTCCTATAATCAAATTGATGACCACCCTAATTGTCAGCATAGAACCTTCCTTCATCCAGCAACTGTTGGAAGCAACAGAGATTACAACTAGGCACTGGGTCAAGTTCCCAGTCCAATCATAGAAGAGGGATTATATGAGCAAAGGGGTCAAGATAATGATGAGAAAACCCACAGAGACAGCTGACCTGAGCTACTGGGAGCTCACTGACAATGGATTGACAGCTGGAAAATCTGCATGGGAGCAAACTAGGCCCTCTGAATGTGGATGACAGTTGTGTAACTTGGGCAGTTTGTGAGGCCTCTGGCAGTGGGACCAGAGCGTATCCCTAATGCATAAGCTGTTTTTTTGGAGCCTATTCCCTACAGAGGGACATTTTGATCAGCCTTGATACTGGGGGAAGGAGCTTAGTCCTGCCTCAACTTGATATGCTAGACTGTATTGACTTCCCCTGGGAGTCCTTACCCACTTTGAGGAGTGGATGGTGGGGGTGGGAGGGAAAGCTGGGGGTGTCTGGGAAGAGGGGAGTGAGGGGGAACAGTTGTTGGTATGGAAAAAAAATGTAAAAAGAGAGAAAATATTTTCCCATAGGAAACAGTTGTACAACAATACTTAGGAAAAAATAAATTCAGCAACTTTCATTAAATATTTTAGTAATTTTTGTTCATTTAAAACTGACTTATTTGGTACATTATTTCACTTTCAATCTGTGCATGTCTGTTCCAGTAAGGTATGTTGCATATAGACAACAAAGAATTTGGACCTTGTTTTTACATCAGTCAGCTAGCTTG
Source organism: Sigmodon hispidus (assembly GCA_004025045.1). Taxonomy (NCBI): domain Eukaryota; kingdom Metazoa; phylum Chordata; class Mammalia; order Rodentia; family Cricetidae; genus Sigmodon; species Sigmodon hispidus. Next base: position 50,931 of record PVIH01002787.1, read on the forward strand.
GATGTTTTAATGGAAGAATTAAGACATTTAAGATTATTGTTGAGAGATATTCCCAGACTGTTGTGATTTTGCTAGTTTAAATAAATAATGTTTGTCCTTTTCTTCCCTTTTCACATTACAAGTTTTCCGGCTAAGAAGGCTAGAAAAACAAGGTCCAAATTCTTTGTTGTCTATATGAAACATACCTTACTGGAACAGACATGCACAGATTGAAAGTGAAATAATGTACAAGTAAGTCAGTTTTAAATGAACAAAAATTACTAAAATATTTAATGAAAGTTCTATTTTCTTTTTCTACTTCTCTTATGTTAAACTATTCCTATTGATAGTCTCAATACTACTGAGTTTTCAAAATAAATTTTTTTACATAATTCTACCTTAACAAAAAATTTGCAGCAGAAATACAAAGAATTTCTCTACATCTTTAACCAAGATTCCCCCTAAAATTAGTGTTGCATCAACCTCTCAATGTATAATCATATTTTTCTTGATATCTCCATTTCATTACTATATATAGTAACTTTAATTATGTGATGCAGGCCACATCTGCCAGATTTCTTTACCATGGAGGTTTTTTTTTTCCATTGTGAAAAAGTGCCTAGAGATTATAAATGTCCTGCTTTTTTTCATTACTTTTTCTTGATATTTTAGTTAGCATACAGAATAGTAAATTTCATTATGACATTTCCATGTGTATATATTATTGTATTTTAAACCCAGATTTAAATGTGAATGTCACATATGAGAGAGAACATGCAATATTTGTCTTTCCACAAATAATCTCATTTTTCATCAGATTTTCACCCCATAGTTTGAGCATCTATTGGTAAATCTTCCTTGAATCAATTATTTAATTATTTCCAAAATTTTAATTTTCTCATTTTATTTATATTCATTAATTGAGATGATCACCACAAGAAAGTTATTAACAACCACACTTATTAAGCCAATTAAAACTTTTAGTTCTTTTATTAATGGCCAGACCAAGAGTGGGCTCATACTTCTGAAAAGTCTCTTGATACCCAAGCTCAGAGGTATAACATTTTTAAAGACAAATCTCTAATTAAGTCACTATTTGAGGAGGGGGCTAGGGAGGGACTTGGTTGGGGGGATAAGTAACATCATTTTTTGTGAAGCTCAGTGGTATTTTCCAGATACTATGTAAAACATTTGGGCCATAGTCAAGGTCATAGACAGTCCCAGAAGAGTTACCAAGGTGAATGTAACTGTTAGGTGTCAAAGGCTGATAAGTAACTTTACAGACACAAAATAAAGTTAGGATAGGATGGTATTATCATAGTCAGTTCATCAACCTGAATTATGCAATAAGAGCTTTTCCCTTTTCCCTATTTAGTTACATCAGTGTCAACTCATAGATTCTTATTTATTTTAACTAGTTATAATTGCTACTGTTATCTGTAGATCTTCAGACTATCCTCCATTTATTATTGAAAGCCTCCTGTAATACACTCATGTGTTCTTGGAGTGTGGCCCCATCCTTCTTCCAGTAATCCCAGTACTTTCTGACCTAGATGTTCAGGCCACTGTGTATCTTCCACACCCACCAAACTGTTGTACAAAATTCTACCAGGCTTCTTGAGACTGTGCTCCTTTAGAGTCACACTGGTTTATGTTGTGTTTTGCTTTTCCAGTGTCGATCTCTGACAGCTTTTAGTACATTCTCTAAAGTGTTATGATCAAGTTAATTAGCACATGCATGCTGCTCCCAGGACTTTCTTGATAACGAAGGTATGACAGTGAGAGCAGTTCTTGCTGTTGGTTGCAGTGTGAGATAACATTGCCTCAGCATTCAGGAGCAGAGGGATGTATGCTGGTGCTTACCAGCTCTTCCCCTGTTATTAGAGAGATTTCTTTCTTCTAGGCCACATGACAGTACTAAAGACTAGAATCATGCCCAATTCTAACACTTTAATTTTGATAAGGCTTGCTTTCCTCATTTGTTAGAGGAAGTACTGTCAGTCTTACAAGATTGTTATGAAGGCCAAGTGGAACCCCAAGTGTATAAGAACTTTGTATTATTGATTAGGGGGTTAATTCTTTCCACCTTAGCACCAAAATGTTTCAGATTATATTAATATCCTTCATCTTTCTCTGAAATAAGATAATCATTAAATTGGTTAATCACATCTAGAAAAGTAAGAAAAGATTGTGCTTAAGTGACAAATTCAAGGGCACATCATAAGGGACAGAACTAGAATTAGATCCCTGGTCCTTTGACACCATCTTCCTTCCTTCCTTCCTTCCTTCCTTCCTTCTCCCCTCCTCTTTTTCTTTCTACCTGCATAATTAAGTTAGACTGTGACAAGACAGATCAGTGTGTTAAGAAGCTGTTAAATTCTTCTGAAGCCTCCCTCATCTCAGTATTGCTCACAAAAGACATGCATAACCTGGTTATTAACTATTCAGTTGTTTTCTTCTGTCTAGATCTTTCAGTACAGCGAAGGCAACTTCCTTCTCAGTTTCATAGTTGTAGACCATGCTATGCTTGGCAGTCGGGGAAAGAGAAGCAAGCTACTAGAGTTGCTGAAAAGAGCTGGGACAGAGGGCTGTTCTCTTGTTATCTGGCCTTGTTTCTATTCTATAGCCATTTACTAGGTACCAACTGAGAACCTTGTCTGTCAGGTGACGGCAGAAATTCCAGTGATTCATTACTTCCCTATCCACTTAGGTTCATGAGCTATCACTCTCTTGGGACTCATAATAAGCAGTTTAAAGCGGGGTCATTTGGCTTACTTAATTACTAAGGCTAAGATATAAAATACATAGAATGCTTAATTTAATGAGAGTTAAGTTCTTTCTATACAAATGGTAGAACTTTCTCACAATATTGCTGTTGATATGTCCTGGGCTGTTGTGTGGGTATTTGTATTGTATTACTTTTTCTGTTGTTGTGACCAAATGCCTGCCAAAAGCAAAGCAAGGAAGAGAGAATTTTTCTTGCCTCACAATCTGAAGACACAGTAGTCCATCCAGGCAAAAAGAGCATGGCAAGAATATGGGGTTCTTTGTGTCAGCAGTAAGAAAGCCGAGAGAAATGAGTACTGGTACTTCACTGGTTTTCCACTGTCTGCTTTTTATTTGGTTTAAGAATCCAGCCTATGGAATATTGTAAAAAGTTTCTGGCTCAAATAATCACACAGCTTATATTAATTTCATGATGAATGGCCTATAGCTCAGGTATGTTGTTAGCTAGCTCTCTCATCTTACTTAACTCATCCCATTATTCTCTGTTTTCTTTTTTTATTTATAAAATAAAGTCTTTTTGTCCATGTATCCCCTTGCTCCTCTTCCCTTCCCTCCTCCCAATCCCTCCCAGTCAGTCTTCAGTCTCCCCGCTTCCCATCCCCTCCCTCAAAAGGGCAAGAAGTCCCAAGGTGGGTAAGCTCAACATGGCACATCCACTCCAGGCAAGTCCGACTTCTTCATCCTAATATCAGGAATGGGTTAGGTGTTCCTCTGAAGGAAATGGGCTCCAAGGTGCTAGCTCACGCACAGAAACACAGACTGATCCCACCCCTCAAGGCTCCACATACTGCCCATGTCAGTTGACAGTTGCCTACTCTTGGAGGGCCTAGCTCCTTTTCCTGATGGTTCCCTGGTGACTGTTCTTAATTCAATGAGCTCCCCAGAGCTCCAGCCAGCTATCATTGTGGGAATTTTTCTCCTAATCCCTATCTCCTTGCTTATACAGACTCTCCTCCCCAGCTCTCAGCTGGATCAGGAGCTCAGCCCAGTGCTCAGCCATGTATCTTTGCCTCCACTTCTATTCATTGTTGAATGTAGGTTCTGTGATGACACTTAGAGCGGTTCTTCATTTGATTATAGTAGAAGCCCTGTCTAGGCAACACCTTCACTATTGGTTGGAAACCTAACTGAGGACATCCTGTGAGTTTTTGGAGGTTTCCCTAGGACCTGGACTCTTCCCAACCCCATGTTGTCTTCCTCTATCAAGATCTCCATCTCTTTTTTTCCCCTCTTTGTTGCTCCTCTCACTCAATCATCTCCTTCTCTTATGATTTGCTCCCACCTCTTCTCGGTTGCAACCCCTTATGCTCCCCATTAGCTAAGGAGATCTTCTCTATTTTCTCTTCCTAGAGGAATCCCTAGATGTCTCTCTTCCGTTCCTTCTAAACCCAAGCTGTTCAGGGGTTGTGGTTTGCAGCTTGGGTATTATTTGATTTTTGTCTAAAATCCACTGATAAGTGAATACATGAGTACATCCCATGAGTATTGTTGGTTTTGCGCGTGAGAAGACACACACACACACAATCACACTATCAAGGCCACATGAGGGTTTATTTAAGAGAATTCCCAGGCAGGTACAGAAACAGAAGCAGGATAGGAGCTAAGAAGAGAGTGACCAAAACGTGGGTGTCTCTTTTTAAGAGAAGGGATGTGCACGGGTTTACTTAGTCACGTTTAGGGCATGCCTCCGTATGCATCCAGGGAGGTGCTTCTGTAGGCTGTGCAGTGCAGCAAGGGTTTGCACAGCCACGCCCAGGGGCATGACTCCATATGAGGTGAATCCCACCAGAGCCATGTTGGCTCAACCACATGGAGTGCCAGGAATACTTATACCTATCTTTCTGGGCTTGTGATACCTCGCACAGGAGGATATTCTCCAAATCCATCCATTTGCCTGCAAATTTTAGGATGTCACCTTTTTTTCTTACTGCTGAGTAGTACTCCATTGTGTTGATGTACCACAGTTTGTTAATCCATTTTTCAGTTGAGGGGCATCTAGGTTGTTTCCAGGTTCTTGCTATTATGAATAATGCTGCTATGAACACAGTTGAGCTAATGCCTTTGGGGTACGAATATGCATCCATCCTTTAGGTATATGCCCAACAGTGGTATTGCTGGATCATTGGGGAGATTGATTCCCAGTTTTCTGAGAAACTACTATACTGCATTCCAAAGTGACTGAACAAGCTTACACTCCGTCCAACAATGGAGGAGTGTTCCCCTTGCTCCACATCCTCTCCAGCATACACTGTCATCTGAGTTTTTTACCTTAGCCATTCTGACAGGTGTCAGGTGGTATCTCAAAGTTGTTTTGATTTGCATTTCTCTAATGGCTAAAGATGTTGAACAATTTTTCAAGTGCCTTTCAGCCATTTGTAATTCTTATGTTGAAAATTTCCTTTTTAGCTCTGAACCATATTTTTTAATTGGGTTATTTGCGTTTTGGGGGCTCTAGTTTCTTGAGTTCTCTATATATTTTAGAGATCAGTCCTCTGTCACTTGTAGGGTTGGTGAAAATCTTTTCCCATTCTGTAGGCTGTCAGTTTGTCTTATTGACTGTGTCCTTGGCTTTACAGAAGCTTCTCAGTTTCAGGAGGTCCCATTTATTGACTATTGTTCTTAGTGTCTGTGCTACTGGTGATATATTTAGAAAGTGGTCACCAGTGCCAATGCGTTAGAGGGTATTTCCCACTTTCTTTTTTAACAAATTCAGTCTAGCTGGGTTTATGTTGATGTTTTTGATCCACTTGGATTTGAGTTTGTGCAGGGTGATAGGTTTGGATCTATTTGCAGTCTTCTTCTACATACTACTCATCCAGTTATGCCAACGCTATTTGTTGAAGATCCATCTCTTTTTTCCATTGAATATTTTTGGTCTCTTAAAAATCTGGTGTTTATAAGTGTGTGGATTAACGTTGAGGTCTTCAGTTTGATTCCATTAATCCACAAGTCTGTTGTTATGTCAGTACCAGGCTGTTTTTTATTACTGTAGTTTTTTTATTAGTATAGCTTGAAGTCAGGGATGATGGTGCCTCCTGAAGTTCTATTATTTAACAGTATTGTTTGGGCAATCCTAGGTTTCTTGTTATTCCATATGAAGTTGAATATTATACTTTCAAGGTCTGTAAAAAAAATTGTGTTGGGATTTTGACGGGGATTGCATTGAATCTGTATATTGCTTTTGGTAAAATTGCCATTTTTACTATGTTGACCCTACCTATACAGGAGCATGGGAGTTCTTTCCATTTTCTGATATCCTCTCCAGTTTCTTTCTTCAGTGACTTAAAGTTTTTGTTGAACAGGTCTGCAACTTCTTTTGGTTAAAGATACAACAAGATATTTAATGCTGTTTGCAGCTATTATAAAGGGTGATGTTTCTCTCTTTTCTTTTTCAGCCCTTTTATCCTTAGTGTATAGGAGGAGTATTGATTTTTTTTTTAACCCATCAAAAAATGTTTTCAATTAACTGTCAACAGAAAAAGCTGGTCAAAGAAAGGCAGGTGAATTTTGTCGAGTAAGAATTAGAACCGAGGAGCTCCATAATCATCTGGCATCCGTTCAATGTTGTATCTATGCTTAGAAATGTACATGATAGGAACTCCAGGGATCTTCCAGATTCTTCTTTTGAGGTCACGGTCAACTGTGGCCACAATGTACCACTTGTGCTGAGTGACTCTCTGCACCAAGCAGTCATCAGCATAAGTCCCTTTGTGTGAGCATGGAAGCCGGTCAAATCGTGGATCCTTGGCAATCCTTAGTGCCACTCGATACTTCTGTCCTAACTTCTCAATTTCAGCCATTACACAGTCAGTTATACAAGGGATACACTTGGCATACAGACAGTCCATCATCGACTGCACTAAGTCCAGTTTGGCTTTGATGGAAAAGTTGATGAAGTTGGTGTCAACAAGGATGTGATAAGGTGGACCCAGCTGTGTATTATACTGGAAGAACAAGCAGGAAGGATGCTGGGGGACTTCTCTTTCCTTCAGCTCACTGGGATCTTTTTTTTCTTTCTTTTTAGGCTTTAATCTATCCTTTTCTTTAAGCCTCTCATCTCTGAGACTAAGCATTCACTTCATCGTCGCATATTTCCTTGTTTTCTTTTGCTTCCCCATGTTCACGCTGCACGCCGGTTTCTTCCGGAATCCAGGTATTGATTTTTATGTTAATCTTGTACCCTGCTACATTACTGAAGGTGTTTATCAGCTATAAGAATTCCCTGGTAGAATTTTGGGGATCATTTATGTAAACGATCATATCATCTGCAAATAGAGATAGTTTTGATTTCTTTCCAATTTGTACCCCCTTAATCTCCTTTTGTTCTCTTATTGCTTTAGCTAGAACTTCGAGAATTATATTGAATAGATAAGGAGAGAGAGGACAGCCTTGTCTTGTTCCTGATTTTTATTGGGATTGCTTTGAGTTTTTCTCCATTTAGTTTGATGTTGGCTGTCAGCTTGCTATATATGGCCTTTATTATATTTAGGTATTTTCCCTGTATTCCTGATCTCTCCAAGATTTTTATTATGAAGAAATGTTGGATTTTGTCAAATGCTTTTTCAGCTTCTAATTAAATTATCATATAGTTTTTTCTTTCAGTTTGTTTATATGATGGATGACATTCATTTTTTGATGTTGTTAGATTCAGTTTGCAAGAATTTTATTGCATATTTTTGCATCAATGTTCATGAGGAAGATTGGTCTATAATTCTCTTTCTTTGTTTCATCTTTGAGTGGCTTGGGCATCAGGGTGGTTGTGGCTTCATAAAAAGAGTTTGGCAATGTTCCTTCAGTTTATACTGTATGGAACAGCTTGAGAAGTATTGGTATTCTTTGAATGTCTGGTAGAATTCTGCACTGAAATCATCTGGTCCTGGGCTTTTCTTACTTGGGAGACTTTTAATAACAACTTCAATTTCCTTTAAGGTTATAGGTGTGTTTTTAAGTATTTAATCTGATCTTGATTTAATTTTGGTAAATTTTGGTACATGTCCAGAAAGCCGTCCATTTCTTCTAGGTTTTCCATTTTAGTGAAGTATAGATTTTCAAAGTATGACCTGATAATTCTCTGGGTGTCTGTTGTTATGTCCCCCTTTTCATTTTTAATTTTTGGTTAATTTGGGTAAGGGTTTATCTATCTTGCTGACTTTCTAAAGAACCAACTCTTTGATTCATTGATTCCTTGTAGTGTTCTCTTAGTTTCTATTGTATGGATTTCAGCACTGAGTTTATTTCCTGCCATCTACTCCTTCTAGGTGAGTTTGCTTCTAATTGTTCTGAAGCCTTCAGCTGTGCTGTTAGGTCTCTTGTGTGGGATTTCTCTAGGTTTTTCATGTCGGCATCTAGTGCTATGAGTTTTCCTCTTAAGACTGCTTTCATTGTGTCCCATAAGTTGATTCTTGTTTAGTCATGTGGTTTAGTACCTTTTCTCAGAGCAGTATCCTGGTCTCCTTTCGTCTGGGTCTGCTGGCGTCTTTGCTGATTTTCTTTTCCTCTTCCCAGAGTTTTCTTAGTCTGGTAGCCCCACTCACACTTCCTGTCTGCCTTCTAGGCAATCAGTGTTTTATTAAGCCAGTAGGATGGACAAATATTTACAATGTACCAGAACATAATCCCACAACATGTGTAAATATTTTGCCTGCCTTTATGTTTGTGTCCTGTGTGTGTGCCTGATGACCAAGGAGGGTTTGGATCCCTTGGGACTAGAGTTACAATTGTGAATCACTTTATCGGTACTAGAACAATTTCCAGCAAGTCTTCTGGAAAAGCAGCTAGTTTGGGGTTTTTTTTTCTTACCTACTAAGCAATCACTCCAGCCCCAAATAAAACTTTAAAAAATGAGAATATACAAGAATATATTCTAGGGGGGCTAGAGAGATTGTTAGTATTTTGCGTGTGGAAGGATAAAACACACTAGCACGCTGCCAAGGAGCCATATTAGGTTTATTAAAGGAATAGGTAGGAGAGGGGAAGAGAGAAAGAGAGAGGGGGGAGGAGAGGGAGCAGAGGAGAAAGAGAGTGTCTGCCACATGGTGGGGCTCTTTAAAGGCTGACCATGCAGATACACCCCAGGTGTGGTGAAACACGCCTCCTCAGAAAGCCTCTGCAGGCAGGGAGCATTGGCCTCAACAAGGCATGCTGCCAAGCTCACACTAACAGAGATGGCTCAGAGGTTAAGAGCACTGGCTGCTCTTCCAGAAGACTGGGTTCAGTTTCCAGAATCCACATGGCAGCTAACATCTGTCTGTAATTCCAGCTCCAGAGAATCTGATACCTTCACACAGACATGTAGGCAAAAACATCAAGCACATAGCACATAAAATAAAATAAATAAGTTATTTTATTTTAGAAAGAATATATTTTATGAAACAAACCAGGTGTCTATGAATAAATAGATTGAGACGTTGTGGCATATGTCACAGTGAAACTCGGTGTTAAAGAAAAGCCTGGGATGAGAGGAGGGAGGAAACAGAACGGATAAGAATATGAATATGAGTGTCATTTGTAACAACATGGACAAACCTGGAGGGCTGTTTGCTAAGCAAAATAAGCCAAACATAAAAGGATAGATAATATTACATCATTCTACTCATATGAAGTATATAAAGTAGTCAGCTATATAGAAACAGACTAGAATGGCAGTTACCAAAGGGTAGATGAGAGAGAAATGCTGAGTTGTTACCCAATGAGTATATGGTAAGTTCCAGAGACCTACTGTACAACATAATGCCTGTATATACTGTGTGCCTAAGCTTTTGTTAGAAATGTAGCTCTCATGTGTCTTAGGGTTTTTACTTGTGAAGAGACATTGGACCACAGCAACTCTTATAAGAAAAACATTTAATTGAGGTGGTGGCTTACAGTTTCAAAGGTTCAGTTCATTATCATGACAGGGAGTGTGGCATCCTGCAGGCACACATAATGTTGCAGCTGAGATGCTGCAGGACATCTTGCAGGCAACAGGAAGTCCACTAAAAATCACACTCAGGGAAGCTTGAGCCAAAGGGACCTCAAAGCCTCCCCCGACGGTGGCACACTTCTGTAACAAGGCCACACCTTCTAATAGTGCCACTCCCTTTGGGGGCCATTTTCTTTCAAACCACCTACTGTGTTAAATGTTCTCTATCTCTGTCTCTCTCTCTCCCTCCCTCCTCCCCCTCTTTTTCACACACACAAAAGAAACTTCATGAGACAGAAGAAAACTTTTGGAGGTGATGACTTTTTTTTACCTTGATTATGGTACCATAATTATATGCTTGTATCCAAACTCATCAAGCAATATACATTAGATGTATGTATTTATATAGAAAGATGTTTTATTTTGTTTTTATGTTTGTGTGTGTGTGTTGCATGCATGTGTGTCTGTGTCACACATACATACCTCATGTCCACAGACCAGAAGAGAGCATTGGAGCCCCTGGAATTGGAGTAACCTATGGTTGTAAGCTGCCTTGTAGATGCTAAGAATTAGACCTGAGTCCTGGAAGATCAGTGAGTGCTCTTAACCACCGAACAATCTTTCTAACCCCCAGAAAGTGTTTTATTTTTTAAAGTATTTAGTAATGAGTAAATAGTTCAAAAATACATATACACAAGTACATATTTTGTTACCTGTCAGAACAGTGATGCCCACAAAAGTAACCTCTAGAAAAGTCCACCATGAAAGAATGAATGTGAAAAGGGAAAATAATACTGATCACCATTAGAAACAATTTGGCCTGTAAGACTCTCAAAAAGGATTTTTTCCCTTTATTTTTTTTTTTTTTGTATCTCTCTGTGTATGCATGTTCATGTGTACAAGTAAGCATATACATGGGTTTGAGGCCAGAAACAAACTTGGGTACTGTTTCTCTTCAGGCATTATCTTAGTCTTTAGAGACAAGGTTCTCACTGGCCTAGGGCTTATCTGATTAACCTAGACTGGCTTATCAGCCTACCCCAGAGATTCATCTCTTTCCATCTCCTTAACACCATGGTAACAAGCTTAAACTACCATGCCTAGCTTTTTATGTGTATCCTAGAGATCAAACTCAAACCCTGATATCTGGGCAGTAAGCATTTTACTTAATTAAAGTAGTCTCTCTAGAAATCTCCAAACCACACTCTGAGAACAGCTATTATCTTCATAACTTTTTTTTTTTTTTTTGAGACAGAATCCCATTCTGTAGCTCAGCTTGACCTTTAACTAGCCACAGTCTACCTGCCTTGGCTTCCAAGTGCTTGTGTTATACATATGAGCCTCCATTTTTAGCTTTTATAGCATATAAAATATCCTTCACCTTCCTTCCTTTTTAAAAATGTGTGTGTGCTGTATATTAAACCCAGGTCTCATGATGCTCATGAGCATGCTCTGCCAGTGAGCTATATGCTCCAGCCTAAACCCATTTTACTAATAGTGCACATTTGGATCATTTCAGCTTGTCAGTTATTAAAAATAATACTACTATGAGCATTTTATACATATGCTGATATACATGGAATTTAGACCTATGGTTGAAATTGCTAAATCACAGGGTAAATACATACTCTGAGTTATTCAGTAATGCATATAATGCCCACTCTAGTGACTCAGCACCACACTTGACTTCAGATGTTATCAGAATCAGTATGTAAATCTTATCAATTGATCTACTATCTCTTTTCAAAATGTATCTTTCTCAAGGTTCTAAACCAAACCATATATTGCGTTAACTGTATGTTATGTTCACCTTCAGAACCTAGAATAGCTATTGTATATTCTCTCTGTAACAATGACAAGGCTAGTTGTTTTGTTATCTGAGCCTGTGTTTTGGTGTTTCTGGCCTGAAGATGGTTGATTTGAAGCTGAGATGATGGATATATGGTATCCTCAGTCCATCACATTAGAAGACACACGGGGTGTGTTCCAAGTGGAGTGATGTTAGCTTTGATCCATAGGTTGGGGTGCTGCCTTTCCCCCTTTTCTTTCTCTTGGCTTCTGAAACTTTACACTCATTTTCTTTTGGATTCACTTTTGGGCCACTCTGTAATCTCTTTGCTATCTTTTCTTCTCTTTGCCTGACGCACATTAATGTGTCTTAGAAAGTATCTTTTTTCTTCTTTTCTTGATTATGTATTCATAGCCAACAAAATTTCATTTAGTCAAATGAGTTTACATTAAGTAAACACACTAATGATTCTTAAATTTTTGTCTTCAGTTCTACCATATCCTTTGAATCCCAGACTCAGATATATAACTCCCTAATTAACATTTCCATATTTTAATATCTCATAAGCAGCTCACAAGAAATAAGTTTAGAAACTCAATTCTAGATCTTGCTCCAGTGTTTTCCATCTCAATAAAAGGCATCATTATTCTCTCAGCTGTTTCAGCTAATAACACTGTTTCATGTATAACTCCTCTTTTTCATTAGATATGATATGATTGTAATTAAGTTTATTTTAATTGAACACTCAATTTGCTTTTGTGGTTTGCTTGATAATTTTTGGCTTCCTGACATCCAATCAAATCACCTCTTCCTTCGAATGTACTCTGAATCCATTTCCTTCTTCTCTAATAATACCAAGATTTTAACGCACCATTATGCTTTGATGTGGAGGGTATGCATGCATGTGTGTGTGCAAATATTCATAAGTGTATAAGGGTACACTGACCCATGCATGCATGTGTGGAAGCAGAGGTCAACTTCAGGTGTTTTCCTCTATTGCTTTCTACATGCCCCCCACCCTCACCCCCCCACATCCTCATCCCACCCCCACCCCACCCCGGCTAGAAACACTTCTCTCACTAAACCCAGAGCTTGCCTTTGAAGCTAGACTGGGTAGCTAATGAGCCTCTGGAATTCACTAGTGTTGCAGGATTACACCACTCGGGCCCACTTGTATCACTTTTATGTGAGTGCCAGGAATCTTAACTCAGGTCCTCATTCTTGTGCAGCAAGCACTAAGCCTAACCCTCAGCCCTATTCTGTCATCTTTTTCTTTTATTCTGATAAAGTTCATTTTAAGCATCTGGAAGGCTCACTCATAATATCCACCTCCCTCAAAAGTACCTAACATCTTATCAATCTAGATTTCTTTTTTCTGTTTTCAAACTTCACAAATTATGTACTGGTTTTTGTCACTTAATTTTTATTTTTCATCTTTCATATAGCATATCTCTGTGAAATTCAGCTATGTTGTTGCATATAAAATGACTAGCAATGGTTTTTTTGTGCTTCTCGTCGTATTTCTCTGTGAATATACTACATTCTATTCTTCTGTTTGTCATTTGTGTTGTTTCCAGTATTTAATTTATGAAAATGCTGTGATAAATATCCTAGCATATGTCTGTTGGCAATTATATTGTTTATTTATTTCATTGGGTCATGACATGTACAACTAAGCAAGTTTCCAGAATGGTTTATATTCAGACCAGACTCTACCTTTTTTCCCCTATCTCTCTCTTTGATTTCTCACCTGGCTATGTCCTGTCTTACCATAGGCCAAAACAGTTTCTTTATTAACCAGTTGTAGAAACACATTCACAGTATACAAAAAGACCATCCCACAGCAGGATTATAGTATTTTCAAATACTTGTATGTGTTTGTATACTATATTTATGTTGGTGTATTGGGTGCTAGAAGTCTGAATTAAGATACTCTCTCTTGTACAGAAAGCACTTTCCTGACTGTACCAACCCCCAGTACTGTACATACAAACCCTGCTTTTTGAGTTGGTGTCTCCCTTTGACCCATTTCACTAGGTTGTTTAGGCTGGCTGCCAAGGAGCCCCAGATATCTTCTATCTCTGTCTCTTCAGAGCTGAGATTACAAGTACACACTACCACATCCAGCTTTACTAGATGGATTCTGGGTTCAGACTTAAGTCCTTATGCTTATGTAACAGGCAGTTTGGTAGCTACGCCCAGCTTGATCCACTCGGTCTTACTGTTCCTCTTCTCTACGTTGCTAACTTATGTCCAGCTCTGCTAATTTCAAACACACTAGCATGTATTACAAAATAGACTTTGAAGACTCTCCATGAGGTCTTCATAGGCTTGTTCCTTGGAACAGTGTGCAAATATTTTCTCTTGAAAGAAGACTTCTCAAACTATCCTTATCAGTATCCCAAATAGTATCCTTATCCTACATAAATTTATGTTATATATTTCTCTTCCATTTCTCTCACTAAGAGATAAGCTCTATAAGCAGAAATTATGTTTGCTCTATTCATTCGATCCCCAGGACTCTAAACAGTATATAACATACAGCAAGTTCTCAATTAATATTTTTACAGTGAATTAGGTATTTCTTATCTTTAAATATTCTCAATTTAAGTAAAAGATGAATTAATGGCATAAAATTAATTAGTTCTATAACACAGATGCCCACAGCATACTTTAGAAGTCCTGACTTAGTGGTCAGAGAAGACATCAATGAGCATGTGGTCCTATACTAAGCTTTGAAAACTAAGTGTTGATACATGTCTAACCAAGAATAATAAAGAGCTCACATACAGGGCAACTAGGATATAAAGGTAGATGATGCAGTATGACATCAGGCACAACTAGAGTTCAAGGAGAAGGCCAAAGCTCAAACTTCTTGGGAGCTGCACCTTAAAGTTAATAAAGAGCAAACATTTTAAGTTAAGGAGAAATGATTTCTATTTTTATGTTTCATTCCCTCATTGCACTAATCATGCTTAAATCTAACCATGTTGATGTAACCTTGGCTGTTGGGGCTCAGTTTGAAAACAAAAGTTCTTGCTTTACTGAGTAGCCTGAGAGAGGCACCATTTCCTCTTCTATTAGATCTTTATTCCCATCAGAAGAAGGCTGTAGACTTCTGAGATCTGTTCCAGTTCTGAGCCTCTGGTTCTAGCCTCAGGCTTCACCACAATCCTTCTCTAAGATACTTAGGGAAAAATTTAATATTTTCCTGAATCTACTCAAAATAATTTTAAAACTTTTTGTTGACAAAATAAATTTATTTTGTAATTTTCTAAGCATCTAGGTCAAATGCTAAGAAACTAGGTTCCTGGACGAACTTCCTGGACAGAAATGCCAGTTATTTTTCCTTCTGTCTGGATAGTATGTTGGCTGATCTTATGTCAATTTGACACATAAGCTAGAGTCATCTGAAAGGAGGGGCCCAGCTCAGACCATTGTGGATGGATTCCATAAGAAAGCTGTCTGAGCAAGCTACAGGGAACAAGCCAGGAAGCAGCATGCCTCCATGATCTCTGCATCAGCCCCTGCCTCCAGGTTCCTGCCCTATTTTAATTTCTGTCCTTTCTTCCTTCAGTGATGGACTACAGTGTGGAAGTGTAAGCCAATAAACCCTTTCTGCCCTAACTTGGTTTTTGGTCACAGTGTTTTGCACAACAATAAAAATCATAAGACAGATGGGAATAGAGGAGAAGGGATAATGGAATGAGTCTTTTTCTTACAGTTGTGATTCCAAAGAATCCTTCCCCTTCATCTGATGTGAACACTGAGAAGCCCAGCATCCACAGCACCAAAACTGTCCTGGAGCATCAACCTGGGCAGAGAGGGCGCAAACCAGGAAAGAAGCGAGGCCGAACACCCAAGTTCCTTATTCCCCATCCCACCTCTACCCCAGCCAAGTCTGCTGAACCTTTGAAATTCCCAAAGAAGAGGGGCCCCAAGCCCGGCAGTAAGGTAGGTAAAAATATGGGCTTCCCAGAAAGAGGTATAGGATAGCAAAAGGCAATTTATCCACACATTTCATCTCAAAAAAAGAGCACATATAACCATCTTGTCTACCTAGTTGATATTTTTTAAAGAGAAATCTAGATTGTCATCCCTATTTAGCACTTAAGATACTATGGAAAAGAAACCAATTTTAGTTTCTGTGAGATTTTATCCAATGTCTTCAATAGATCCTGTCCTTCACTAACCTTCACAAAATAGAAGCCCAACAACATGTGATCAGAGAGTGTATTAATTCTGTAAATGTATTTCTTTTGCTACTGCTACCATTTCTTTTAAAAACTTCATTTAATTATTTAATGTCAGACTATATTAGATGATATTGCTTTCATATTATGATCATTGCAATGCTCTGGGAGATACTATTAGCATTACTTCATTATGGAGTAAATTAAAACTTAGATATGTGAAATGATTTTCCTGAGGCCATATAGCAGTGAATGACAAAGACTACATTTAGTGGTTTCTAGACCTAGTTCCAAGATGGCTACTGCACACACCTTCTATACCTAAGGATTATATACTTCCCTCTAGTGTAGGAAAAGATCAAGTCAAGCTTCACTGAGCATGGTTGCAGAAAATAAGATCTCTTAAGTCATTGAGCATTTTTTTCATGGATAGCTTCCTTAACAAAAGCACGGATATGAAAAACCTCCTCTAGGATCCTTGTTAGCATCTCAGTCCCACTCACTCTCACTACCTAATAATTAAGGTTTTCTCAAAGCCTCCTTCCTGAATTTGATTACTTGAATCACCCTGTGGAAATGATTTCCTGTTCTCCCTGGACCTTCATTGCAGTCCTATATTTTCCCCAAAGTTGGTGATTTGGCTGATTTATTATACTTGTTAGTAACTCTAGCTAACATTAGTCTT
>PVIH01002787.1:67364-166909 GCA_004025045.1 Sigmodon hispidus
TTTTTTTTTTTTTTTTTTTTTTTTTTTAATTTTTTTTTTTTGATTTATTTATTTATTATGCATACAGTTTTACAGAAGAGGGCGCCAGACCTCATCATAGATGGTTGTGAGCCACCATGTGGTTTTGCTGGGAATTGAACTCAGGACCTCTGGAAGAACAGTCAGTGCTCTTAACCTCTGAGCCATCTCTCCAGCCCCCGACATTACTACTCTTAATTGTCTTTTTTATTGGATTTAAATTCTCAGTGTCACTGCTTAATTTTTCTGTATAGCATTCAATGCTATTTCTGATCTGTTGCCACTCATTCCTAATCCTGGTCCTGACTCTTATCTACTACACTATTACTGCTGCTCCTATGACTACTGCTCCTCCTATTACTTCATTATACTATTACTCTGTTCACTGTTCTCTTTCTCATGTTATAAAGGAGAAGCTGATGACGGCCCTAAGGATGCCAAGGCCAGAGAGGCATGGTTTCAATTATGTGGGCATATCTTGAGGGTAGTCAAAAGAGGGAATGTATGTATCTGAGAGACTCAAAACCAAAAATGAGAGCTAGTAAATGGAAATGCAAACAGAAGATCTTTGTTTTAATATGTAAGGAGCTATATTAAATAGTAGTAAGCTCCTGTGGCTGAAGAGCTTTCTCAGGAACTGCATGGCTCTGCCAGGGGTCTGTTTCAGGAAGAGGAAGGCAGAAATATTGAAGATTTTTTTTTTTCAGAAAATGCTGTAGTTGTATTTTATCTGTTATCTGTTACTAAATCCTTTAAAATTGTTTTAGCATACATTTTGGTAGTTAACAAAGTATAAGCCATTTAAGTATATTTATCTAATTTCTCTTCAAAATAAAACAGAATAAATAGGAAGAAAACATATTGAGATAATAGAATCAAAACAATAAATATTAAAATTACTATAATCATCCGCTTTTATCATAATTTTTTATTGACTCTTGGGGAATTTCACATCATGCACCCCAGTCCCACTCATTTTCCAGTTCCTCTGTATTAATGCTTTACCCTTGTAATGCTCCCCCAAGAAAAACCTTAAAAAAATAATAAAAATAAAGAAATACAAGTAAGAATATTAATTAAAACAAACAAATAAAAGGCAGAAAGAAAGAAAGAAAAAAAGAAAGAAAGAAAGAAAACTGACACAAGGAAGCAGCAGGATATTCAAGAGGCATGTTGGTGAGGGTCCAGTAATGATGATATACTAGACCAATACATTACACAATGAACATTTGGACAGAAGGTATACTGCATGGTACACAGCAGCTCCCAGTGCCACTAAGACAAACAGAGAGGCAGGAAAGATGGAGGATCAAAGTGGTTTTGTTTGCTTTGGTTTTAGTTTTCTTGTTTTGAGGATGATTAATTAAAAGACCTTTAATATCCTTTGAAAACTAAGACCTTGAATATTATGATTGTTCTGCTCTGCACCCTTCGGGAAGTAGAAGACATAGTAGCCAGTATCTTCTTTCCATCCTCTTGAAAATAAATATTCTTATAGTATCCTGTGTTTTGTGTCCTAGCGTCTAACCCTAATTCCCCATTTTATTCTTTTGCATAATTCTATAAAAGCATCTGCTGACATGACACTGCTTCTTTTTAAAACTAAAAGAAAGTCTTAGAAACCAGACATATTTAGGTTTTAGTCTCATCCTCATTTATGTCATCTATGCAACTTTGGAACAGCTTCTTTAAGTGGGGTGCTAAGCACCTTCTCCCCTGTTAAATTGAGCTAAGTTACTGCATGAATCTGTATAATAATATTATACCAAGCTAAAATGTTAATGATACCTTCCATCTTTCTGTTTTCTTCTACAACATTTGGGTACTCAACTCATCAGGCTGCTCTTTAAGGAACCCTTGAAATCATAGCACCAACTCATTGAAGTTGAACTAGTATTTATTTCCCTTCTATAATGACTTACTTCTTACATGGAAGTCTACTTTCAGGAGTATCTGATAATATGAACACATTTCCATTTCTATTGAAGGTTTTGCATGATTGCTTCCCCATGTGAAGCCATTTGATGTATGGCTACTGCTGTGAGCAGATCTCTCTGGATTATGTGTCACTAGAATGCAGACAGATGTATACAGCAGTGTACCTTACACAAGCACTTTGTGAAAAAAGATTTTGGGATCTGGGTAATGGTTGTTTTCCTTGTATACTGAAAAGCTTTTAGAAACTATTTCTGGAAACATTCTAAGTTGCATCAAAAATAATAACAATAGGTTTCTCTCAGATCTTAATTACCCCTTAATTGGTAATCTATACTATATGCTTCATGATAAACATCTAATAATACTTATATGTCAAGTGCCATATGAGGAATGACACTCAGACCTTCACAGAGTTCTAAGTTAATAGGGAGCATCCGTGTGCAGACATGTAATAATAATAGTACATGGACCAAAGTATGGAGTCAAGAGGAAAAGTAAGAGAGCTTCCTAGATGGGCATACATTTTTAATGTAAACAAGAAAGATCATTTTCTGTTGAGGAGAAAGCTTAAAATTGTAAAGATGTGAGCCATATAAAATCACAGGGTTCTAGAGAAGTCGTGTAATGGAGGACTATTAGATTGCTAAGGAAAGAAATAACAGGTAATGGGCTTGAGAGAGGAGGTGGCTGGTAGAGTCAGAAAGCTCATTTCCATTTAAAGAAAGAAACAAAGTAAAAACATTAAGCATGCTTTCAGCTTTTGTCTGCCCAATTTACAAAGGATTTGGACTTCCTGTGATACTGATGCGATACTGATACATCTAGTATAAAAGTATAAAAATGAACTCTCTGTAGAAGACCAAAATCATATACATACATTCAGAAAATATTTACTAAGTATTTTCAATATGTACAACTTTGGGGCCAGTTACTGAGTAGAAAACAAAATGTGGTTCCATTCATAAATATGTTTCGTGGGTGTACTGAGTGCCTAGGAATAGATGAATGAAAAGGGAAGTTACCTTTCATGGGTAGCAAACTTTTCCCCATCCATTTCAACAGAGGAAACCTCGGACTTTGCTGAGCCCACCACCCACCTCACCAACAACCAGCACCCCTGAACCGGATACCAGCACTGTTCCCCAAGATGCTGCCACCATTCCCAGTTCAGCCATGCAGGCCCCCACAGGTAAGAGCAGAGGATGGAACAGGCTGCAGTTTGACCCTAAGGCCTAAGGCAGTGTCTACATTTCCTCTTGTCTTCTACCAATAACTGGCCCTGTCCACGTGTAAACCCAGGTGGAGCCTAGGTTTAAAAAGAAAATCTTTATTGCATTTGAAATAGTCTCAGAGGAAACTTTCACTTTGTCAGAGCAATAAACACACACACACCCCAAAAAAAACCCAAAAATGAAACCCTCAAACTCAAAGCTGGGAAACTGGGGCTGGGCTGGTTGCAAGGAATAAGGAAACATTCAAGAGCTTGCTAGCCCAGTTTAATGTGATGTCTATCTTGCTTCGTTGGGTCATTCCCTTCTTAATGATTCATTCTGCCTCTCAGAAGCCTTACAGCATTCCATAGGCTGCCACCATTCCAATTTAGATGAAAAGCTTCATAGTTTTAGAAAACAATCATCAATGAAGGCAAACTTTGATACAGTGAAAATGAATTTTACTTTGGGGACTAGACAATGAATGATAGATTCAAAGTAAATTTTAGTAGCTGATGAGAATGGATAATCAACCTGATTGTTGTGTGCGTGTTTGTATGTTATGCACTGGCACACACAAAAGTCCTATCTGTCCCCATTTTATAAAATATCTATAAAGGTAACTGTAAAATATTTATACCTTTAAAGCATATACACTGAGATCACCTTAAAGTACTCATTTGTATGTATGAATTGAGATGTTTGTGTAAAAACTTATTCTATAATTCCTCAGGGATGTCTAAGCAATGGTCTCCATGACCGTCAAATGAATTAAGTATGTCTCTGCATAGAGACAGAGGGCTACATAGCTATAGTTTCCTCTCCAAATAGCTTCAAAATTCAGGAATTTTTTGTACCATGTACAAGCTCTGCTGCTTCAGTCTCTTGAATGCTTGGATTATATATGTGAGCTACCATACTAAGCTGACATTTATCAGGGTTTTTTGTAGGGTTTTTTTTTTTTAACATGTTGGATTAGTCTTCTATACTGGGGATAAATTCTGTTTTTCATGTCATACAATTATTTCTATATAGCATTGGATAAGAATTCTCCAATGTTTTGTTGAAGATTTTGACATCCACGTTCATGAGAGAGAGATGTTGGTCTACAATTTTCTTTTTGTTATTATATCTTTGGTTTGGTATTAAAATAATGCTGACCTCATAAAGTGAGTTTGATAAATATTCCCTTTTTTGTCTTCTAAAGGAGATTTATAGAGTTGGGTAGTGGTGGCATAATGTCTTTAATCCCATCACTTGGTTCTGTCTGTAGATTAGGCTGGCCTTCAATTTAGAGATCCATCTGCCTCTCAAGTGCTGGGATTAAGGGTGTGTGCCAGCACCACCCAACTTTATTTTTATTTTGTTTTTGTTAAGAGAAAATGTCTCATTGTTTTGTCCAGACTGTCCCCTGAACTCTTGAGCTCAAGCAATCTTTTTTTTTTTTTTTAAACTTTATTTATTTATTTATTTATTTGCCTTGCTGCTTGCCTGGAACTGGAACTATAGACAGTTGTCAGCTGCCATGTGGGTGCTGGGAATCGAACCTGGGTCCTCTGGAAGAGCAGACGGCGCTCTTAACCGCTGAGCCATCTCTCCAGCCCCCAAGCTCAAGCAATCTTAACTCAGCTTCTTGAGAAACTAACCCTGAATTTTTTTCTTGACTAGGTCTCAAGAGATTGTCTTTCAACAAATTGTTCCATTCATCTAGGTTAATTAATTTATGGGAATAATTATTCATAGCATTCTCTTTTAGTTTTTTATTTCAATTTTTTCATATAATATTTTTGATCATATTTTCCCCAAGCTCTTACAGCTTTTCTCCTTTCCACTATATCTTTGAGCCATTAAGAAATGAGTGCTCAAAATTTCCCACTTTGTACGTTGTCTAATTATGTATCTCTTTGTTAATTCCCACTTACTGCAAGAAGATAATTCTCTGATGAGGGCTGGACTCTGCACTGATGTATAGCAGTATGTCATTAGGAGTCACTTTATTGCTGTGTTCCTTTAGCAGAATAATACTAGTAGGTTTTATACTAAGGCCTATGACCTATCTAGTCCCAGGTTCTTGGCCACTTCATCAGTGTCAGGTATAGGTTCCATCTTATAGAGTAGGCCTTCAATTAAAAAATATGTCTAGTTGGTTACTTTGATAACATTTGTGCCACTATTGCACCAGTATATGTTGCAAGCAGGTTGCTGTTGTTGGGCATAGGCTTGTAGATGGATGATGTTGATGATTACTTTTATCCTCTGCTAATGTGCAAAGTACCTTCCAGCAACATAAATGTTAGTCAGTAATGGTAAAGTTTCTTTTTGGCCATCAGCTTGATTTATCCAAGATCAATGACATAAATAAATGGTGTCATCAACAATAGGGCTTTAGCATCAGGTTGTGAAGGGTAACCAATAGCCTGTAATATTTGGACAAGGGCCTGTAGGACCCCTTGGGTCAACAACTCAACAACATGTAACATATCCTGGCACTGGGGGATTTTAACTTGGCAGCTTAAGATGTCTAGTTGAAGCATTATCTCCCCCATCATGGGTCCATTTAAATTCTTTTTATATGTGTGCATATCTTAGGACTTTTCTAGAGTTTCTATATGGTTTTTCAAAAGGGAAACTTGGTTTTAGTTGTCTGTCCTATAGTCTTTCCTTCACCCTGCCCTCCCCCCCCCCCCCCACCTTCTGTTCTAATTTCTCCTTCTAATATCTCTTCATAACACTATATTCTATTTTCTCTCCTTAGAGGATCCCCTTCTCCCTTTGTTCCCTTACTAGCTGCCTAACCTCTCTGGTTATTCTAATAGAAACCACATGTTTCTCAAGTTAAAAGTTAACATCCACATATAAGTGAAAACATGTAACATTTGTCTTTTGGAGTCTGGGATATCTCACTCACGATGATTGTTTCTAGCTACAGGTATTTACCTATAAGTTTTAGATATAATTTCACTTTTTAACAGCTAAATAATATTCCAATGTGTAAATGTACAACATTTTTATTTTTCATCCATCATTTGATTGACATCTAGCCTCTTTTCAATTCCTGGATATTATGAATATAGCAGCAATGAACATAGATAAGCAAGTATCTCTGTAGTAAGATATCAGACTCTTAGAACCAGTATATGGCTTTTGCTGTCATAGTGTTTCTTTATGATTGTAGGTGCTATGATAGCTCGAATAGGTATGGTCCCCATAGACTTTATGTGTTTGAATGCTTGGCCTATAGGGAGTGGCACTATTAGTTGGTGTGGCCTTGTTGGAGGAAGTATGTCACTGTGGAGGTAGACTTTGAAGTCTCATATATGCTCAAGCCATTCCCAGTGTGACAGTCTCTTTTTGTTGCTGCTGATCAAGATATAGAACTCTCAGCTCCTTCTCCCGCACCATGTCTGCCTTCTCACCCCTCGCCAGGATGATAATGAACTAATACATCTCTGAAAGTGTAAGCCAGCCCAAAATTAAATGTTTTTCTTTATAAGAGTTGCCATGGTCATGGTGTCTCTTCACAGCAATAGAAACCGTGACTAAGACAAGTGGCCTTGTGTTTGATGCATTCAAGAATTGAGAATTCTTAATCAGACCTCACCTCTCAGTGGAGGTGGATCCTCTGAATGAAGTGCAGGTGCATGAGTCCTGTTAAGGTGACATTTCTTGGCTACAGGACCTAGATGTTGTTCCTCTCTATCAGAAGACCTTGAACTCAACAATCACATAGTGAACATGTGGCTGTAGGCCAGAGTTAAGATGACTTTATAGGGTGCAGCAGTCACAAATTGTAAAAATTCTGGAATTCAAATGAGCACATGAGCCAATTTCTTAATTAGGTCCAGTCCTGCTACCCAGATATTTTGTAGTTCTGTTTGTCCTTCACCATGAGACACCTACATAGTCTTCTTCTTTCTCCTTGCCTAAGAAAGGCTGGGAGTCCAAGAGATCAAGAAGTGAAGGCAGGTTTATATGTACACACACACACACACACACACACATATATAATATTTTGCCTAAAAATATGTCTGTCTTAGATGTGTGAATGGTACCTATAGAGGCCAGAAGGAGTGTGTCAGGTCCTCTGGGCCTGTAGTTAGACACCTAGTCTTATAGCAACTTGATATGCCATATTTAGTTGATATCCCTGGGAAGCCTGCACTTTTCTGAAAGGAAACAGAAGAGGAGTGGATCTGGGGCAGAGAGGAAGAAGGGCTGGAAGGAAAGGGGGGGGAAGCTGTGGCTGGGATGTGATATGTGAGAGAAGAATAATAATAAAGAAGTGGGGTAGAGGAGCAAACATTTCCCATTTTGTACTTTCTCTGAATCTTCTAAGTGCATGCTGGCAATCATTCTAACAAAATGATGATTTACAGTTAGCAGGGTTTCTCTGAGTAGCATCAGGGTTCACTTCCTCTACAGCTACAGATAAAAGCACCCTGAAGAATCTTAATCATTAAAGAAGTAGAGACTGTGGATTTGAGAGAGAATGGAAGGAGGGGGAAGGATTTATGGGAGGGGGTTGATTGTGAAATTATATTTTAATTAAATTTTTTTAAGATGTATTTATTTATTGTGTATACAATATACAGAAGAGGGTATCAGATGTTATTATAGATGGTTGTGAGCCACCCAGGTGGTTGCTGGGAATTGAACTCAGGTCCTCTGGAAGAGCAGCCAATGCTCTTAACCTCTGAGCCATCTCTCCAGTCCTAATTAAAATATTTTTAAAGAGAAAAAAATCTTGTTGTATAAAGAAGAGTTTGCAAGGATTTCTCTTAGCAAACTCCTATGGAAATCTTTGATCTGAAAGAAATCTGTAAAGCATAGTTTTAAATTTTTCTTATTCTTTTTAAATTCTTTTAGTTTTTTAAGAAGACAAGGTCTCACTATGTAGGCCTGGCTGCCCTGGTACTCATGATGTAAACCAGACTGGCCCCAGACTCAGAGATCCACCTGCCTCTGTTATAAATGCCGGGATTAAAGATGTATGTCACCATGGCCCACCTTCTTTCTTACCTCTTAATAAAGAATTTTTACCTCTCATCTTACATCTTATCATAAGGAGCAAGAAGGCAGGTAGCAATTTGATGGCTTTCAAATCTTAGCTATTTTCCTGAGCTCATCAAGTACATTCCTGTTTTATGCTCTAATGGCAGCAGTCTAATCAACCTTCCTAGCACATGTGCCCATCCCTTACCTTTCATTCCCTAAACTCTTGACAGATAGCCATCTGAGCAACTTCAGGCATCCATGCAAACTCATAAAGGGACTGGGAATGTAGCTCAGTGGTAGAATACTTGTGTAGCCTGGATAAGGTCCTGGATTTGATTCCTAGCACTAAAGAAAAAAATAATAACTACCCCAAGGCTTGAGTTCCCAATGATACTTTGCTTATGGTGCTTTCTGTCACCCAGTTCCAAAGCCAGTGTCCTGTCTTTGGTATTTGTTACTGAAGCATCTTGTATCAGAATCTATTCTGATAAGCTTTGCTATATGACAAACGACTACAGAACTTTATAGTTTGAAACACTAAGGGCAGACTGTGTAAAGACAGCTCATGTATTGCATGCATCTAGTGCCAGATGGAGAGTGAAACTGACTAGGTTTGGGGATCCACTTTCCTATATGGCTGGCATATTGGTTCTGCCTGTTTCACTACATGAACCTCTCTGAAAGATGATCTGTTTTCTTACACAGAATAAATAGTTGGGATCCAAGAGTAAATATACCAAAAAACAAGAGGTAGAAGCTGCTGGTTTCTTAATCCTAGACCCAGAAACTGGCACGTGTCATACCTATGCTATCTGTTGGTCAAGTTCGACAGAGAACAACAAGAGGCATGTCAGAGAATTTTCAGAGCCATGTTCTAAAACAGTCTTCTAAAGGTTGCATAGTTCGGTTTTTGTTGTAATATAAAATTAATTTTAAGATCACCATTAAAATAATCATATAAGACTTATATCTATGAAATGTACAAATCTTAGTTGCAAATATATTGTACACTCATATACAATTTGCTGAATTTTATTTGGGGGAAGGGTGAGACCAAGTTTCTTTGTGTAGCCTTGGCTGTCCTAGAACTAGCTCTGTAGACCAGGCTGGCCTCAAATTCAGAAAGGTCCACCCGCCTCTGCCTCTCAAGTGCTGGGATTAAAGGCATGTGCCAGCACCACCCAGCTAATTAGCTGAATTTTAATAAGTGTCAGCACCTGTGTAACTCCTCCACCTTCCACAACCCCAACCCCCTCACACACTATGGTAAGACATAGATAAACACGTGTTATTTCAGAAGTCCAGCTGACTCCTGTGCTCAGTCTCTGTCTCCGTTGTGATTCAAATATTTTTATCATAAATTAGATTTTACAGATCTTGATTTTAATATAAATTAGCTATTCTGTCTGTGTATACTCTTGTATCTTGTTTCTTTCACTCAAAAAAGTTTTTTTTTTTTTTGAAAGACACATTGTTGTACCTATCCATAGTTCAAGGTTTTCTTTCTACCAAGTGGTTTTCCATTAAATGAACATACCATAGTTATTGTGTTTATTCTCCTGTTGATGGACACTTGAGCTGGTTTTATTTTATTTTAGATTATTGTAAGTAAACTGCTATGAACATTTGTGTTAAGTGTTCTGTCTCTGAGTTTCTCCATTTTTAGCAGTTTCAGTATAAGGGCAACAGTGTCAAATTCTCTTTTTTTCTCATTTTTGTTCTTTTTTTATGTTTTGGTTTTGGTTTGGTTTTGGTTTTTTACTAAAGGGTTTAATTGTGTATCTGACTGTCCTGGAACTCACTCTGTAAAACAGGCTGGCCTCAAATTTAGAGATCTGCCTGCCTCTGCTTCCCAAGTGCTGGGATTAAAGGCATGAGCCACCACCCCCAAATTCTTTTTTTACTTTTTGCTTTTTATTATTGTTATTTTTTTTTCTTAAATTTGAACTCAGAATCATGCCTCAGCTTCCTAAGTGCTGGGATTACAGATGTTTGCCACCATGTTCTGTTTATTTTTTTTTCATCCATATTTGTGTAATATGTGGTTTATGTATGTGTGTGCATGCAGAGGCCAATAGTCTTCTTAGATTTCTTTCTACTTTATGCTCCGAGGCAGGTTCTCTCAGTTGAACCCAAAGCTCACCAGTGTGGGATAGTCTATGTAGCTAGCTAGCTCCAGTAATCTCCTGTCTCTGCCTTGCCAGTATCTGCTTGATAGATAGGTGGCCGACTATGCCTCCCTAGCTTTACATGTGTTCCTGTGGCCCAGACTGCAGTCCTTGAGCCTTTGCAGCAAGCACTCTGTCCCCTCAACATCTCCGCAGTCCCTGGTCCCCATTTCTTAGCAGACCTAGACTGATCCTTCTTTTCACCTTCCAATTAGGTGTCTTCAAGTCAGTCTCCTTCCTGCTTTAGGACAGAAAGCTTCTTGGGCTCTGCTAAGTCAGTGGCTACTTCTCCAATCTGCTGTCTAGTTTCCACAGTGCTAGTGGCTGTCTCTTTGCTTGTCATCAAACTCACCTTAGAGAGTTCTGGGAAAGAATAGTTTACATTTTTTTTTCAGGATCCAGAAAAGAAAAAAAAAAAAGTTCTGTGCCATGATTTCTGTTCTGGGCTTTTCTCTGTGTCCCCAGAGACCTTGATAATAATACAGCTTAGGCTGGTAGCAACTAGGCATGAGATTTTCCAAACCTCACTTGATTGCCCACAGTGTTTTATGGTTTAGTTGTGGAGAATGGCAGTGGAGCCAAGTCCAGAGCTTAGCAGATGGAAGAGAGCTGTACACTGCCTTCTCTCTGCCAGGCACACTGTAAGGTTCTTGGGTTCTTTGTTTCCTATAGTTTGTATCTACTTGAACAAGAGTGGCAGCACAGGCCCCCACTTGGATAAGAAGAAGATCCAACGACTTCCTGACCATTTCGGGCCAGCCCGTGCCTCTGTGGTGTTGCAGCAGGCTGTCCAGGCTTGCATTGACTGTGCTTATCACCAGAAAACCGTCTTCAGCTTCCTCAAACAGGGCCACGGTGGTGAGGTCATCTCAGGTAAAAAATCAATCAGGCTGGTTTGGCCTTCTAGCCAGAGGGCCAGTCTTTGTTCTGATGAGACATCTAGTTCCAAATTCATACTTACTGACTCTGGAGAATGCAAAGTATCCCATTTCTTAAGGGTCCTCATTTCCAGCTCCAGGCTCTTCTGAATCATATGCCATATATGGTATGTGCCATACATCTCTGCCAAGAATTAGCCCAACAGACTGCCTAACCCAGAGCTTGAGTAGTCCTCTCCTGTCCCCACAAAATATATGCATGTGTAGCTTAAAGCCATTCCAGTGGAAGGATACTAGAGTTATTGCCTCAAGAGAATTTCCTCAAAGGACGGATCTCTGGCCTCCTTTTATTCCTCTGCCTCCTTAGCATCTGGGTTTATAGGACCCATACAAGGGCACAGGGACAGTGAGAGATTAACAGTGTGGTACTTTTTGCTGTAACTGAAAATGCTGTCCTGCTGTGCCTTGTTTCTGTTTCGGTTTTCTTAAGTCCAAAATCTTATTTTTACCCACAGAGCCTACAGAGGCTTGACCTGCAGCGTCCCAGCCTCCTCCCTCTCCTCCTTTGCAAGCTGTTGTAACTAGCTTCAGGAAACCAACTGGCAGGGAATGCAAATAGCCAAGCAGTTCTTTTAGCAAATACCTATTGACCTTTTACTATATGTCAGAGGTTTCTGCCATGAAAAGGGAAAGCAGAAGATGACAGGCTCAGGTCTGCACTGATGGAAAAGAAAATCTAAGTAGTCTGGAAGGGTGACCACAGAAAACTGTTCTGGAGCCAAGTCTAGGCAAGGCTGGTATGTTAAGTCTGCCTCGCCTCTCCCTTGCAGCAGTCTGCAGGGTCTGGACCTTCCTTAGTGCCTAGAGGTCTTCCTCTTTCCTAGGACACTCTTCTAAGAGTGATTTATCTCTCCATCTCTATTCTCACTTCCCTCAAAGACGTGAATCTTTTTGCTTTTTAAAAATTATGTCAGTGTTTTGTTAGAACTAGATAGGACATAAAATAAAAGCAAGCATGAAATGTTTCCAAATGTAGCGCAAATCTAGTATCCCTATATACATTGGAAATTCTTTACCTAAGCTCTTGCTTGCTACCAGTGTTTCCTGCTGTACAGCTTACCTGTCCTTGAGCAGTTTTCTTGAAAACAGCACCCTAGGTGAACACATTTCCTGAAGGGAGCCCAGCCAGATGATGAAGCAGATAGCTTTATGTTCATAGTTGTTTTCACAGGTTGAGTGAAATCATTCCAGAGCCCTGAGGGTGCAACAGACTTGGCATGGCTACTCCCATGGTTGCACACCCTTTGGAGTTAGAAGCAAAAATCAAAGCCCTTAAGCAAGGGAAGGGCAGCAGGAAGAAACAAGGACAGGCACCTCTTCTGTGTAACCAGTCAATCCCAAGACAAGCAGTGAGTTGTGCTTCTCAGGCCAGCACTGCACCGTACAACTCACTTGTTTTGTTTACTCAACTCCACAGCCATGTTTGACCGGGAACAGCACACCCTCAACCTCCCAGCAGTCAACAGCATCACCTATGTCCTCCGCTTCCTGGAGAAGCTCTGCCACAACCTCCGGAGTGACAATCTGTTTGGCAACCAGCCCTTTACACAGACTCACTTACCACGCACTGCCACAGAGTACAGCCACAGCCACGACAGGTACCTACCAGGTAGGAGCTGGGATGGGGCCTGGGCTCTGAGGGGGCTGGATAGCCAGCAGACCTGCAAGGGCCCAGGGGCTACCCTTAGGCCTGCAAGCCCAGCACCCACTGTCCAGAGTTCTGGTTTTCTGCTCTTTACCCTTGCTACATCTAGAGCTTTACGTCTGTCATCTTAACTCTTTGGGGTTTTATTGTCACTCTCGAATTTCTCTTTCCTCTGGTCCCTGTCTCTAGAAGTTGCCCTATGATTTCTGTCTGGGCTCCATATGTAGTGTGGAATCCATGAAGTCCCAGCACATCTCTCAGTGTGAACCTGGCATCAAAGGCTTCAAATAGCTCTCCTTTGCCAGCAACAAGGTTTAGTCTTAGGCTAGAGGTTGAGAAAGTTGCTCCATGTTGATTGGCCATCCATTCTTTTCTTTGGCACATGGCCCTAACTCCATAGCATTGCCAGTCTAACAAGTCAGTTCAAGTTCCTGCTGTTCCAACTAGGCTGGAAAATAACTTTTTAGTTAACATACCAGACCCACAATGAGAAAGCGGATGCCACGTGGCTGGGACGGTGACTAAGCACTTCCAAGGGAGCTTAAAGAGTGAGTGGAGCTCACATCTCTGATCTGGAGTTGAGGACGCAGAATCGAGGGAGGGAGCAAAGCTTGGTCCAAACATAGAGAGGTAGGTTGCTGTTAAGAGGGAGGAATTGCTCTTTGAAAGAGACCTGAGCAGAGAGGAGGTACCAACTATTCTGTTTGCTGTGGGCGAATGAGTCCCAGAGGTGCCCTGGGATGGTCTGAATGAGTCTCATTCCCATGCTCCCTTCCGTGTTGTCTTTTCATCAAACTCTTAATGGAGTGACTTCTGACTGAAGGGTCACTTCAGGGAAGTGACCACATACCCAGTCTCTTCTGACCCTCTGTACTTCTGCAACCAAGTGAGAATTGCTGATGTCACTGGGGTGAAAAGATACCTGAATTTCTCACATGCTGGCAAGCAAACCAGACATTTGGTCCATGAGCTGCTTGGCTGGTTCTTTTCTTCAGAAGGAACTTCTTAAACTACCTATTTTAGATTATTTTGTTCAACCTCAGAACCTGTAATAACAGCCCTAAATTATAATGTTATACTGGATGGAATAGAGTTGGTAGATACAAAGA
This sequence comes from Sigmodon hispidus, assembly GCA_004025045.1. Taxonomy (NCBI): domain Eukaryota; kingdom Metazoa; phylum Chordata; class Mammalia; order Rodentia; family Cricetidae; genus Sigmodon; species Sigmodon hispidus. The sequence continues at coordinate 81,387 of PVIH01002787.1, forward strand.
CAAAGTGTTCAGTGTTCTCAGCCATTGTCATTTCAGGAGCCCTGAGCTCTGTTTCTCTAAGGAAAGGCCTAACTAGAAAGAGAAGGGGCATGGCAGGGAGTGGCCTGTCCAATACAGCAGCTGCTCAAAGAAACAGAAACTCAGAATTCCTAAATAGAACATTGCTCTTCAGGAACTGGGGAGTGAGTGCACATTGGCAGCAGCTTTCAGAGGTGGCTGGGGATGTGCCCATGATGGGCTTTCAGTCATGAAAGTGTTTGAAGATTTCACACAGACAGCCTTTGCTGGGACTTCTGTTCTGGTTTGTATTTCTCTAATTCAATACCAGGTAAAAGAATCAAGTTTCATCCAGACTCTTCTTTCCTGCCTCACCCACCAGCTCAGAGAAAACACAAAGAACAAGCTGTTGGCTGTGTCCTTTCTCTACCTCATCTCCAGCCAGACTGCAGCACCTCTGCTCACCAAGCTTAGTTTCTCATGGAAAGTTTCAGCACACTATCTACTGCATCCTTGCTTCTCAGAAACAGTGTTTTCACTGTGCCCGGACAAGCCAGGGCCTTGTCTGCACTTCTGACTCCTCTCTGCTCTGTGACCTGTCTTCCTTGCCTCCCTGTTGTCTTACTGACCCTTTGCTCTGCCTGATACCTCATCAGCACCTCTATTTTTCCTATTACTTATCCACCCTCTGCAGAAAACTCCACGAGTATTGCAGCTTTCTTTTGCTTTTTCCTTTGAACCTACTTTTTTGGCATTCCTGCTTGTCTGCATGGTCACGGACTTCTACTGATGTAGCATCTGTACTGACTGGGTTGCCTACTGGAGACCTTTCCCTGCTTCCTGCCTTGGCACCATACTTCCCTCCCTCTATGGCCTTTGCCAGCTGACCATGTACTTCCAGTGTAACAGATAGCCATCAAAAGCCCATATCCCTTAAAACTTCTTTACCTAACTTGAGACTATTGCTTTTTTCACTGCTTTATTTTGGAAACTTTCAAGCCTAAAGAAAAATTGCAACAACAGCAAAAGTCACTTTTAGCTTTATGCAATATTTGTTCTATCTCTCTGTTAGCAGATGCATTTGTATCTATATATTTAATATGTATGTGTATATATGGCTTTTGTTTATTTAGCACACAACAGTTAACTGCTAGTGAAATATTTTTGTATGTATATATTAAAATATTTGCATATATACATGCATATGTGCATGTGTGTATGCTTTTAAAGAGCACAAAACATAGACACATACCTGTAATCCCAGACCTCAAGAATTTGAGGCAAGAGGTTCATAAGTTAAAGAGTAGCCTAGGCTACATAGTGAAACACAGTGTCAGAAAGAGAAGGAAGGGGGAGGGAAGGAGGGAGAATGGGCAAGAAGAGGGGCGGAAGACAAAGACAGCAGAGACGATATTCTTCTGTTCAATAAACTTAATGTAAATAAAATAGTCCTGGGGCTACTGTACCACCCTGATTGGAATTTCCCAAACTGTCTCAATAGTGTCCTTTATTGCTAGTTTTTTGTTTTGTTTCCTCTAATTTATGATCAGATAAAAGATTATTTGGTGCATTTAATTGTCTTGACTATTCAGCTTCCTTTATCTGGAGCTATTCTCTAGTCTTTCTATCTTCTCTGGCTCATTAGCATTTTGAAGGGCCCAGTCTAAGCATTTTAGCTTTAGGTCATCAAATTTAGGTCATTAATTCTCACTGTTTGCCAGAATCTACAGTGGGTTTCGGGAAACAGGTAAGGCAGACTGAAGCCCTGCCCTCTGAAAGCTAAGAGCTCCAGAAGAGGCATGTGGTTAAGAGCATGGAGCAGAGATGCTCCAGCACAGCCAAAGTGGATGGGAGGATTCCTGGACGAGGGAGCATTAGAGCTGAGTCAAGTGCCAGGCTCTCAGAAGCTACAGTAAGGAGCTCCTGGAGACTCCAAAAAATTGGTGATATGAGGCAGGAAATTTTTTCAGCTACTTGCTGTGGTTATTCACATTATTTATAATTGAAATCTGCCTAGCATTAACTTCTAGATCTGCCATTTTGAGATTTTCTGGCTATTACCTGCTAAGGGAAATGGTGCCATTGTTGAACACTTGAGTTCTGTTTCTGGCATGATCATTCTTCCATCTCCATGCTCTCTGTGCTGGGTGACAGCTTGCTTATCTAAGATAGAGACAGAAAATCTCTAACCATATAGGGTTAATGTAAATTATCTTTTCTGTTGTGATGCTGGAGAATGAGGGTGTGCCACTGCTCTACTGAATGTCAGTGGACAGAGGTGAGGCTCTTGTCTTGGGCTCATGCTTACTAACAAATATTCCTGGGGCAGTCTGTGAAGACAGGAGAGCCTCAGAGTTGTTCTTTTGGAATACAGAGAGTAGAGCATTGGAAAGATTTGTAAGACGACAGATTTCAGCTTTTAAAAAAAGGAGGGCATTTTCTCCATTAGACCCCTCAATAAAATGATTGCTAAAAATCCCCCAAGAGAACAGCCATTCACTAGGGTTTTATCAAGCAGAGGTCAAACAACCACTGAGCATGGATAATAAGCTTCCAAGGTTCCTGGCCCACAGCCAAGCTTTCCTTGCAGAGGGAACTGAGCAAAAGTGGGGTAGAGCTGTGAGAATATTCTCACTTCAGCACAGAACACGGACACAAGTGCAGGCCCTGTCCATGCTGATTGCACATCCATGCTAAAGGAAATCCTTTTCTGAGTCAGATCCCATATCCTCTGTTGCTCTTTCCTTTAGAAAAGCTATCAGATTTCATGTAGCACTGGGCTGCTGACAATGCAAGAGATGTCTCAGTTCTCATGCCATAGCTTGTCTTTAAAATTTTTATTCTTAAATTTTTTTCTCATAATATATGTTTTTTTTAATTTTAAAAACTTTTTCCATACTTGCCACTGCTCCCTGTGTGTCCTCTTCTCCTAGCCCTCCCCCAGCCTCTCCCCACCCCAGCCCCCATGTAATGTATTTTGTTATTCTTTTCAAACTTCTCCCAGATCCTCTCCACATCCCTGCCCCACCCAACTTCATACGCCTACTCTCTTAAAATAAATAAATAAATAAATAAATAAATAAATAAATAAATAAGAAAGAAGCCAAGGTCAGACCAAAAAAAAAAAAAAAAAAAGATAAAAAGCACACATACAAATGGAAATTTGATCTGTGGTTTTGTGTTGGCCAGCTGCTCCTGGGCATGGAACAGTAACATTCAATTGGAGAAAACTGATTTTTCCTTTCCCATAAAATATCAGTTGCAAATAGCTTCTTGTTTATAGATGGAACTTCCCCTTCTCTGTTCTGGGACTTGAGACATCTGAGCTTAATTGGAAGGACAAAAACTATAGGTAGATTTAAAAGTAGTAAGTTGTAAATACTACAAAGGAAATGAACAGAAAATACGTAGCCCTCTCAGATGAAGTGTCCCTAGCAACTGAATGCTTAAGGTGGTCTGCAGAACAGTGTGCTTCAGGTAACACATGAGTTACCCAAAACTCTGATAGTCCTATGAAGGGCACCTTCAGAAACAGTTCTTATGTCTATGAGCTATGGGATTTTGAAAATGGAATCACTTTGTGATAAACTGAAGGGTAGATGGCAGCTAGAAAGGAAGACATAAGTAAATTCCATTGTTATTAGTAAAAATTATTGTTACACAAAAGTAAGATTGTACGAATTACCAATGTTGAGAATTGAAAGCAAGAGATGCTTTTACTGATGCTGGCTGGGATAAGGCCCAGAGCTTCCTTATGAAGGATCCTGGTGCTCTGTGGAGCACAGTTGGAAAGGGTTATATCTTGTTCAGGCCTTATCCTACCAAAGGCAGCAGGACCCCATTTCACTAGCCTTACACTGAGTGTGGGCATGATGCTTCATTCTTCTAGTATACCTCCTTAGGACAAGATCTAATGGCCAGACCTGGTTTCAGACCTCATCACTCCTAGCTCTGAACTCAGGCCTACGTAGCATCCTTAGCATTGTGGAAAGGAAGAGACCCTCACTGGTCTATATGAACTCCAGTGATTCCTGGCACTGCTGTTATCATTTTCCTCACACTCATTAGCTCCAAAAAGCAGGCAGCATGGTCCCCAGCCACGGCCACGTAAACATAGGCTGGGAAAGGGAGCTGACTCTTCTATAGGCAGGGAGCTCAAGGTGCTTTTTCAACTCTGAATGAAAACAACGGTTTCTCAGATCCATCTTCTCATCCTCCCTGTCTTTATATACAAGGGAACAGATCCTCAGAGAAGACAAACTCCTTACCTTGTAAAAGGAAGAAGCCAGACATAGAACCAGGTCTCCTAGTTTGGGAGTTGGCTTTCTGCTCATGTCTCAAAATAGGACATGCTTGCTATGTCATGCCATCTCCCATGGAACCTTAATTGCAGGAGGCGTGTGGGTACAGCCTCAGAGACTTCTCTTTCTAAGTATCTCTTCAAGTCACTTTTAGGAAAATGCTTCCACAGCTAACCTCCTGCAGAGAATGAAAGTTATCTAAAGATTTGCTTACTGGCTTGCTCAGCCTGCTTTCTTATGGACCCTAGGACCACCAGCCCAGGGTGGCATCATTCACAATAGTCTGGGCCCTCCCCAATCAACCACTAATACAAAAGCACACACAGCTCTGGTACTACCTATTGCATTCTCTACCTTTAGCCTCATCCTTTCTTCCTGGGAAGCTCTTCCTCTTCCCCAGCCAAGGCATGGCCATTCATCTAGTCTCATCTACACAAGGAGTCACTCTCCAGGGGAGGGGGCCTTGAAGGCATAGCTGTGATTAGGTTCCCTTCCTGCAATTTCACACTATCAAGAAGATGCCTTGCAGCTGGATCATATGGAGGCATTTGTCAACTGAGATTCCCTCCTTTCCGATAACTCTAGTTTGTGTCAAATTGAGATAAACTAGCCAGCATGCCATCCTAAGATGGTCTCAGGTTCCATGATGTAGGTTCTGCTACCTGATATTTGCCATAGAGGTATAGAATTGGCATGAGATTCCCTTCCCAAAGGCTTTCAGATGTTCACAAACCCTTTGAAAGATGTCCTGTGGTATGGATGAACTTCTGGGTTCCCCACAGTGTAGTGAGAAGCACTCTACTGAATGACAAAGTCAAGTTCGAACCCTGATTCTGGTCCCTGTGGCTGAGCTCCCCCAGCTTCCTTGGAATGCTTCTGTAGAACAAGGTCAGTATGAATGACTAGAGGCACTGAGGGAGCAGGCTCTCCACAGACAGGCCTTTAACCAGGTGTCATGGAGTAGTTTTGAGATGTTCTGCTGATAGAGCAGCATCTGCTTCTAAAGAATCCTCATCGAGGCCTGAGGAGATAGCCCAGTAACTAAAAGAACTTGTTCTGAAATTGTGAGAATTTGAGTTTGAATCCTCGGTACCCTCATAAAAGCTGGGCATAGCTGTATGTGCCTATAACTTCAACACTGGAGGGCAAGGATGGGCAGATCTTGAGATCTGACCTGTCATCCAGACTCATGACTTTTGGGGTCAGGGAACTAGGTAGAAACTGATAGAGCAAGACACTTAATATCCTCTGGCTTCCACATGTGTGCATGGCACATTCAGAACCTTCCTTTGAGCATGTGCGCCCCTTCCCACTGACCCAACCCTCTGTCTAGCATCTTATGACCCAGGAATTGTCCTCCACCTAAAATAACTCAAGGTTTTGGTTTTGTTTAAGTTGTCCTTATACAGGAAAAACCTACTACTATCCCATACCAAGAGGAACAGTCTAAAGAAACCAGATTCCAGAGAGGAATCCAAGTCTTGAGCTCCTAGTGGGAGCCAGGAGCCATGACTGATACACAGGCATCCTGAATTCCTGTACGCTGTATGCCTTGCTGCCTCTTGATTCATTCTGTTCTGTAGCACTCTGCCAGTCCTTCCATGGCCAGTCCTTTAATCCTGGTTTTATTATTTTCCAGGTGAAACCTTTGTCCTGGGGAATAGCCTGGCCCGGTCCTTGGAGACACACTCAGACTTGATGGATTCTGCCTTGAAGCCTGCCAACCATGTCAGCACTTCCCAAAACCTTCGGACTTCTGGTTTTCGCCCCTTGCTTCCCTCCTGTGGCCTCCCACTGAGCACTGCCTCAGCTGTGCGTAGGCTCTGCTCCAGGGGTAAGCTGATGATCAGGGTTCGGTGGTCCTCATGACACCCTTCCCTCTCTCCTTCCCTTGTCCCTGGGCTCAAAGAGTGCAAAGGGAAACTAGCTCTGCCACACCCCACTGCACGGTGTTGGGACTGGAGCTGTGCTCAGTGTGCCTTGCCCAGCCATCTGCATGTTAGTGTTCTGGGCTTGGTCTGAAACAACAACAGAACAAACAAACAAAACATAAATTGGGAGCCAAAGACCTAGAACTAAAAAGAACAGGCAGGATCTGTTCTTTCGGCCTTTAGCCATTTATTTGAATATCATTTGTATTTTGTATGGAGAGAATACAAATTACCTTTTAAAATGTCTTTTACAGAAGACAAAATTCTAAAGGATACTTGTTAAATAATAAAGATACACAATTGATAGTGTAAAATTGCAGGAAGGGAACCTAATCACAGCTATGCCTTCAAGGCCCCCTCCCCTGGAGAGTGACTCCTTGTGTAGATGAGACTAGATGAATGGCCATGCCTTGGCTGGGGAAGAGGAAGAGCTTCCCAGGAAGAAAGGATGAGGCTAAAGGTAGAGAATGCAATAGGTAGTACCAGAGCTTTCTATTCCTGAAACATAATGTCATGTTGGGACTTCTCAGAAGCCTAGAAAGGACAGGGCTTATATTATTGAAAATTTTCAAACTAAGGGAGTTTGGAGTTGATCATTCTGGCAGAATTAAGCTACCAGTGACAGTCAGTAAGAAGCAAGGCACAAACAGAACTCTGAGTACCACTGAGCACTGGATTAAAAGACTAGTTAGAAGTTAAAAGAATGGGTAGACCAGCAGTGAGAAAGGCCTGATAATTGGGGCAGTGGTAAACTACTCCCAAGGTAAATGTAAGAGATTGGAAGATTGTGAGGACGGAGGAAGTGTAGACTGTCTCCCAGGTCTAGATATTTAGATGTGAGTGGCTAAATGGTGTGCCATTCACTAAGAAAGACCTAGAAATGGATGAGATGGGGATGCCATGAGTCATCTTAGAAATACACAAGAGACAGCAGCTATTGCAGGTCAGAGCCACAGGAGAAGTATAGAGCTGAAGTTAAGTGTTTATTTGTCATCAGTATCCTAAAACTTTACAGTGAATGAGTTCCCAGAAATAAAGGTAGGATGGAAAAAGCAACTTAGCAAAGATGGATTCCTGGTAGGCAGGGAAGCAGGAACAGGAGTTTGCACAGGAGCAAGTGCATTCAGCGTGAGGAAGAAGGAAAGTTGACGGGATGGCAACTGGGTAATCCAAGAATATTCAAGTAGCACTAGGCCTGATGAATACCTGCATGATCAATAATTGGTAGGTAGAATTTGGTGATCTTATCAAGAAACACTAGGAAAGCAAATTGACACGAGTTGAGGAAATATCTAGAGAGAATTTGCTCAAAATAAATACAGAGAGAGCTGTGAATCAAAAGAAATGTTTATAGAGTAAAGCACTTGGGCATGGTTGTCAACAGACCCCTTGAACTTCTGAGAAGTTTAGAATATAGCAAAGAAGAAAGGGATGGTGGGAAGCAGCAGGAGTACAGGCACAGCAGATGGATTAGTTGGTCCATCTTGTCTGGCACAGGGAGAGGGCTGAGCAGGGAAGACCTTAGGAGTGCTGACAGACCAGAGCAGTCACACAGAAGATGAGAGACAGGGAACCAAGAAAACAGTGTTTACAAGAACCCTCGGACCAGCTGTGGCTGGAGACCAGCTTACAAGAGCTGTGGTCTTCTATATGAGGTGAGACCGGACAGCTTGGAAGCAAGGCTTTTGGTGAACTTAAAGTACGACCAGAACCAGGAGACAGGACTTCATGTAAAGAAATCAGTAGAGCTGGAGGGGAGCAGGGAGGATCCTTGAAGCCAAGCATTGTAACATGACAGCTCTGGAGGCTCAGCTCAGGAGAGCTGGAAAGATGAGCAGCTGGTGCCAGAGAAGAGTGACCTTAAAATTCTGAAGCAAGGTATTCCAAAAGCTAGTAAGCACCAGACAGTGGCCTTAGCAGAAGAGAGGCGAGAGTCACTGACGGTACTGTAGGTGAATGGCTTGCCCCCACAGATAGCAGCGGGAACTGGGGTGGGACTAAAAAAGGTGACCTAAGTACCAAACACATCCTCATTTTAATAAAGGAGCATAACAAAGAGATTTATTGATAAATACTAGTGATCAGAAAGAGCAGGTGGTTGGATCTAGGTTTAGCCTCTGAAAGCGGAGTTTCAAAGAAGGATGGTCTAGAAACAGCAGCAGGAAGCCAGGAGGATACTGTCCTCAGACCCTGGTCTTCCCAGCCCAGGGTATGTGAAGGGTAGAAAGATAGAGATTCCAGTAAGAAGCCATGAAAGAGGACTTGGAAGAGTGCTTTCGTGGAGACTGAGACAGAGGAAGAAGCCTGTGCTCTACCCCAGCCTGGAAAGAGGCTAAATGAAATAGGAAGCTGTCTCACCTCAGGTCTCTCGTATGCAAAGTGTTCCTCAGGAGAAATGGAAATTCTCATCTCAACCTGGTCTTTCCACAGGAGTGTTAAAAGGAACAAATGAAAGAAGGGATATGGAATCATTTTGGAAACGAAGTCATTCCCCAGGTATGTGGGGAATTACTGTGATTTCCATCTCTGCCACAAGGCAAGGTCCGGTCCTGGTAGGGCTGCATTATGATGGGCTGCCTCTCCTGCTGGCTCTGTGGCCTCAGTTCTTCCCTCTTACATCAGGAGTCTGTGCCAGGTCATACTCAAAACTCTTTTGTCTATGAAGAACCTCTAAAGCTGAGGAGTCTATCTGAGGAGCTTTAGATTGCTTGTTTCAAAAAATTAAGAATGTGAATCTATGCCCTTTTTTTACGTCTCTAATCCAGAGGGTCAGATGGGGTGTGCTGACCTGTTTGATACTCTCCTCCTGACCACTCATCCTCAGAGTGGGACAGTCTGCCTTCCCTGAGAGTAGAGGTAGGGACCCTGAGATCAGCTGGCTATAGAAAGGAAAAAGATAAGTCAAGGATAAGGCACTAACTCATCTCCTTCCTAGCTGAGTAGTCTTAGCTAGTCATATCACCTCACTGGGCCTCAATTCCCACCTTTCTATGCTGAAGATGGTGTGGTGCCTCCCTCAAGGGCTGTTTTACAGGTCACAAGAGCTGAGACCAATGGGAGGGCTTCTAACTTGTAGACTACTGTTCTGTCCAGCTGCTTTCCTGAATACCCGCATACCTGCATTTTGTGGTTGTCTGTTGCCTCTTGTTGCCCTGAGCACCTATTCTCAGCTGACTGTGTAAGAGAGCCTTCTCACAGATGGGCACATCACTCATCTGCTCAAATCTACCTGAGAAGTTGTTAGTTCTCAATGGTCACTATCCTGCCCTCCTCCCTCAGTGAGCAAACCTCCTGCACAGGTCTCAGCTCATTCCCTCCCTTCCTGCTAACCTTAAACAAACATGCCAGCCGCTCTGCTGCTTCAGGTCTTTGCTCAGATGTCATTTCACGAAATGACAATGCCTCATGAAAGCCTCTGTGACCATCTCAGAGAGCTGCCGCCTGCCCTTGTTGAGTTCATATTCTAATGGAAGTTAGCTGACCAACACATAATAGTATGGGGATTGTTAGTGCATGTGTATTGCTGTAACAAAATACTATAGACTAAGTTGCTTCAAACAACAGAAATGTATTTCTCCTAGTTCTAAAAGGTGGAAAGGCCAAGATCAAGGTGTTAGCCTATCAGTCATCTGAAGAGGACCAGCTAGCCTTACTTAACTAAAGACTCGGGCCTCCTTTATTTAATTAAAAAAAAAAAAAAGCACTGGTCTTTTTATTAAATTTGGGCTCTTCCCAGACTCCTAATATGATCACTTTTGGGAGTTAGGAATTTCAACATATGACTCTGGAGGATCACAATGCAATAAGCAGTTACCTATACATGTGTCATCCTGTTATGTGTATTGTGCAAACCTCCATTTATATTTGTTTATATGCACACACACACACACACACACACACACCCTTCCTAGCACCTCATTAAAGGCATAAGCTAATGACCCAAAAAAGACACATTGACACACTGCCCAATCACATCTCTCTCCAGAGTTTCTGCAGCTGGAGTCATTTGGCGTCACAACGGACTTTAGTTCTGTCACTTGAAAACTCAGAATCAACTAACCTGGGCGCACAGGGACTCACAGAGACTGAAGCAGCAACCAGGAACCTGCATGGGACTGACCTAGGCCCCGTGCATATGTTACAGTTGTGTAGCTTGGTCTCTTACGGGACTCCTCACAGTGGGGGTAGGGCTGTCTGATTATTTTACTGGCTTTGGGACCCACTCCTCATACTGGGTTGCCTTGCCCAGTGTTAATAAGTGGAGAGATGTCTAATCTTAATGCAAACTTGATGTGCCCTGTTTTGTTGGTATCCATGGGAGACCTGTCCTTTTCTGAACAGGAACAGGAGGAGGAGTGATTTGGGGGAGGGGGAGGACCAGAAGGAGAAGAGCGAGGGAAAACTGTAGCCAAATGATATAAAGTGAAAGCGGGAGGGGGGGAGGAAGAAGAGAGGAGGAAGGAAGGAAGGAATTTAGTGCAGGTGGGGAGATAGCTAGCTTACAGAGCCCTCTCCAACCTCCAGCCCTCTTCACACCTCTAAAAAACCCTGAGGGTGTCTATGCATCTAATCACCTGTCTGTTCTGTGTCTGACACAAGCTAGAAAGATTTGCTAGAAGCTCCACTAACCTTAAACAAAAAGAAGTCAGACTGGGCCATCTCAGTGTGCTTTTAGCTCTAAGGCCCAGGATGAAGGAAGTAAAGGCTCTCAGTCTCTGCAGGAGCTTGGTAAGGAACCCCATTTCCTGATGCGTCCTAGCTCTACCACCAGGTAGTGGCGTGACAGCATGTCTGCAGTGCTGCAGATACAGACATATGCAAGGCGAGGCCCCTACCCTCAGCAGACATTGTCTGGTGGGGGAAATAGAAAAATAGACAAGTGCCAGCATGATCATTAAGTCACTTTAAGAAACATACTCAGGCATCACTGTGGCAGACCAATTACTCTTTCATAAAGTGTTAGGAACAGGGCAAGGTACATGGGGACTACTTACATTGTATATCGGGAACACAGTTCATGCACACCAAATAAATGAGTGTGTAAGGATGAAATTGTCTGATTTGTACCCAGAGTAAATTGACTGAGAGTGACAAGAACCAGAGAAGGTTGATAACTGAGAAAGAAATGTGAGAAGTCAGATTAGAAGAGGACATTCCAGACAGGAGCTTGGCCTATCCCAGAGTGCTTAGGGGCAGGTCACTCCACTCCACCAGCATTGGACAGACAGCGGGAAGCCATGGTAGTGAGTCAGGGAACTGACAGGGTTCCTTACTGCTTTGTAAAGGTTCTTCAGCCACTTTATAGAGCACAGAGCACTGGGTAGGGTCCTGGGATGGAGCAACCACTTGTCCTCAGAACAGGTTGTAACCAATATAAGAAATGCTTTGAAGGACCGTTCATTTCGGCTTTGAAACAGAAAGGATCTGGCCCTTGGAGCCAAGAGCCCCTTAGCTGAGCTAGAGTTTGCCTGAAGAGATGGAGAAATTGAAGGAAGAGACAAAAAGGAAGGCAGAGGGTAAATGTGCGAGGGATTCACAATGGTGGATGACCAAAATAACCAGATCCCAAGTCACGCAGGGAAACAGAAGAGCAAGATGTAAACAGTGTCGTAAATTAATACTGAGACTCCTGGTAGCCAAGGCAAAAAGTTTTTGCCCTAGTACAGAAGACTGTAGTTATCAGTTCTGTACTAGTCCCCAAAGAGATGCCTCTAGTTTCACTCAAATGGCATTCTTTATTTGGTTCCAAAGCCAAGGCAAAAGTAAATACTCCTTCCTGCCCCCCAGCCCCTCCTTACACTGTTGAAACCTGACTTGGGTTCAGCATGATTCACCACCTCAGTGTAAGATTCCTGATAGCCAGACCTGCATTACAGAATGAAGTTGGGAATTCTCTTTATAGAAAAAGTTCATTCCCTGGGAACCTCCAATCATGTCCTAGCACTTGAATGTTGCCATGAGCATCACCTCTGAAGCCATGAACTGTGCCAGGAGACTAGTAGGGTGAACCCGCATTCACTTCATGCATTACGGTAGAGCCCTTATGTTCTTCAGGGTCAGATCGGTATCTGGAGAGCCGAGATGTCCCTCGCCTGAGTGGCCGGGACCCTTCTTCATGGACAGTGGAGGATGTGATGCAGTTTGTCCGGGAAGCAGATCCTCAGCTTGGACCCCATGCTGATCTCTTCCGGAAACATGTAGGTGCCTCCATCTGACCTCCGGCGTCTGTGGCAAGCTGTCAGTCTTAGAGGGGGTGGCTGTCTGTTCTCTGTCCAGTGAAACAACATAAATGATGCAGTCTCAAGCAGACCCACTGGGGACTATGTCTCACTCTCTCAGCATAGGTCTCATCAAGCCAGATCCCCCTGGGTCTGTGGATTGGGGCTAGTTCTAGGCTACAGGGGTCTGTCTATCTCATTTCCCAAGGATTCTTTACCCTGTCCTCTTTGGTGTGAGATTCAAGGATTTTTGCCCAAGTTAAAGAATCCTTTGCAAGTAGCCCCTACCTCCTTCAACCCACACCCACCCCCAATCCCCCACCCCCGCCACTCCATCCCCCCACCCTCCCGCGCTGACCTGTCTGTGAACCCAGTGTCCCTTCAAGGGACCATTTGGTTTCCTGACTAAGCATTGATCTTACCCTCCTGCTCTGACCACACCCCAGCTTTAGGACCCTAACCCTAGTCCCTACCTCTGTGCTGCTTTCTGCCATGCTTCCTGTGGTTGCAAAGTCTGCCCTGTCACTGACCACAGAAATCTTTTAGGTAGGTGGGTTTGCAGGGCTCCAGAGCAGACTTAAAGGTTACTGCTGCCCCCAAGAGGCCTACTGTGGGCTCAGGGTATGGTGCATCTTGAGGGTGTTTGCCAACACAGCCTGCACAGTTGCACTGGCTCTAAGGTTCTCAGAGGTTTAGGACAGGAAAGCAGCAGAGAAGAGCAAGGTGGGAGGAGCATGTTCTATAGTGCCTGCCTGGAGAGAAGTGCTCAGGGTGCCAGGGAGAAGAACAGGCAGGCTTCAGGAGCGCAGCAGCCTGACTGCACTGTGAGCTGTTCTGGGTAGTCAGACCAACCAGGCAACTGATAGTGGCTTCTCCCCACCCCCAGGAGATTGATGGCAAGGCCCTGCTGCTGCTGCGCAGTGACATGATGATGAAGTACATGGGCCTGAAGCTGGGTCCCGCCCTCAAGCTCTGCTTTCACATTGACCGGCTGAAGCAGGGCAAATTCTGAACAGGAAGCATTCTTCTCCCCAGAAGCCAGCAGCCAGCTCCCAGGCACCTACATGGGGCTCTGGATGACCTCAGGACTCCAGGAGGCTGAAGACCCACCACTGCTACCCTCCCGCCATGATGTGTCTGTCCTTCCATGAAGGATTGGGGAGGGAAGAGTGTGGGCCCAAGGCTGGTGCTGCTCTTCCCTTTAGCCTGTGCTGGCTCCCAGGCCCCTTCTATTTATTTCTCAAGGCTAGCCAAGCCTCTCACTGAGGTTTAGACTGAGCACCTTGCAAAGAGATGGAGGAAGAGGCCAAGTCTAGGGCCTTGGAAAGCCCTGGCACTCAGGCCCCTTACCACCTCTGGGGCTTGGCATAGTGTTCCATGGCCCCCAGCTCATGCCTTCTCACCAGATCCCCACTCTCTGAATTTACGGTGCAGACGTTTTTTAAAAAGAACCTTTATTGTTGCTAATTTATTGCTTCTGGCACTTGGACTTAATGCTTTTCTTGCACCAGACATTTTTGGGAAGGAGACCACCCTCTGTGGTCCAGCAGACAGGGCCTCTCCAGAGAACTGTGGCCCTGTAACAGAGAGGATACTGCCCTAGGGCTCTTTGTGTCTGGGATGGGCAGAAGTATATGGCTCACTGGGCATAGAAAGTTGAGGGTCCCTCTTCCCATGCCAGGCCCTTTGTAGCCCCAGACTCTGTCTCTAATGGAGATTTCCCACCACCCTGCCCTATCACAGCTCCCTGCCCTGGTCAGAATTGCTGCAAAAGATGGGGCCTAATGCCTTCAGGCCACGGCCCTCCAGTGGGAGGGAAGCCCTCCTGCCTGGAGGGGATTGCCCTCTGCTAGCTCCTGTGCTTCCTCCTCAGCAATTTAGCAGCAGCCTTGCTGCCCACTGCCATTGAACGGTTTTATGTCAGTTTGTTTATGAATAAAAAACCAATACAAACGCCCGTGTCTTTTTGACCAGCTGGCATACAAATTACTTGGCACAGAGGTCATCCCTTCACTCTTGTCTTGATTTTCACACGGGTAAGACAAGGAGCCTGAGTCAGATTACTCTTGGGAACGCTTCTAGTCCCAAAGAATGGGCTGTTGTCAGTTAGCCAGTTGTTAGCACTGCAGCTTCATCAGACCAGACACAACCCAAGGGCTGGCAACTCCAGAAGCCTCACAGTAGGCTCCTTTATCCTCCTTCTTATGAGGCAAGAAGAGAGGCAGTACAGACCTGCATGGTACCCACTGCACTGACCAGCCTAGCACCGAACCCAGGGTCACACAGCCTGGTGGCGTACAGTGGGGACAAGTGTACAGGTGGAGAAGGCTGTCTGGAGCCACAGCGTAGGACAGGACAACCTGAGACAAACAGCCAGGGAGTACACTGAGCCTCAATGCTGCTGAGTGACTGAGCTGTGAGACAGCTGGGGCAGGCATGACTGCAGGGATGAGCCAAGCCATTTAGAACCTGCCAGGTCTTCCAGAGCTTCATTCAGCCATCCTGTGGGGCTGGGCCTCTTCCCTGTCTGCACACCATTATCTTATTTCCCTCAGGTTCCTCCCTGCCGAAGCTTCTTCCTCCAGTCGTACATAACAAGATTCTGGCATGCCTTCAAAATGGCTGCCCACGGGAAGGCAAAAGCTACTTGGTTGAAAGTCTCCCCTTTGCCCCCAGTAATCAGGGCTACTCAGAGTGGGGAAGTGCATAAAGAAATCTTTAACTGGGAGCCACCAAGATGACTGAGACCTGTGTCCCCAAAACTCCCAGGAAGGGAAGACCCAGCTCAAGTTGTCCACTGACCCCTGCATGGATGCCACGACACATGTGCTCTCCTCTCACATCAGACACATAGTAATAAGTCAGTTTTTTAATAATAGTAAAAGATACTTGGGGCTGGACAGATGGCTCTAGCGGTTAAGAGCACTAGCTGTTCTTCCAGAGGATCCAGGTTCAATTCCCAGTATCCACATGGCAGCTCACAACTGTCTGTAGTTCCAGTTCAGGGGACCCGACAACCCTCATAAAGACATGTAGGCAAAACACCAATGCACACAAAATAAAAATAAAATTTGCCAAGTAATGTGGTACATGCATTTAATCCCAGCACTCAGGAAGCAAAGGCAGGCAGATCTGTTAAGTTTGAGATCAGCCTGATCTACAGAGTGAGTTCCAGGACAGCCAGGGCTACACAGAGAAACCCTACCTTGAAAAAAAGAAAAAAAGTCCTTACCTAAGGAAGTCCTGCCCTCAAGGAACTGGCCTCATTTGGCAGAAGCTGCATGTCACTCAAGCCTAGCTGATTTTCAGTCCCTTATAGATAGTAACTTCTAACATAAAATGACCATGCTTGGCACAGAAAGAGGAGCCCCGGACTCCACCCTGTACATTTTGGTTCATCCTGGGAGCAGCTAGGTCCTGTCAGTGCTCAGTGGAGCTTGGGGTCGGGAACCAAGAAGGTGGAGACTTCCGACAACAGAGCAAAAAAGGTGGCAACTAGTGTCTTGTTTGAGCCCTGGGGTCTGGTAATAGAGAAGAAAGAAGTGGCTTTGGGCCCTCCATTCTAGAAGCTGCTCCAGGGGCTGCCATGGCTAATCTGTGTGGTGAGTGAGCAGCTGTGTCTGCCTGCTTATTTGTCTAGCTAAGACTGGTTGTTGAGAACCATCCTTGCTTAGCACCTCCCAACCCTGCTGGCTGCCTGTGGCTGAACCAGAAGGCATTGTTGGCTTTCATGAGATCACAGAGGCTGGAGTGCAGGCCCCGCCCACTTCCTAGACCCTGGTTCTCTCTGCCTCCATGCCAAGTCCTAAGAATTCTGGGCCAGGGAGCTGTGGGAGCTCAGGAGCACCTCCCATGCCCTGGCAGGACCCAGCAGGACATGAAGATCATAGGCCTCCTCTTTCCTCCTCGCCCTGAATGCCCCCACTGCAGCTGTGGTGGCTCTCAGACCTGGACCACCTCAAGAATCCAATCTGGAAAGATGCAGGCTGGTGGTACCTGCCACCCAAGCTGGAGGCTGGGGGTGTGGGGGTGAGTGGAGGGCCTGTGGCACAGCTTGTAAATGAGCTCCCAAACCTAGGGTGACATGCAGGCTCAGTTCTAGTTCCTCAGGCACCTAGGTTTTGGGGTTTTGGCAGGGAGGGTGTTGTTTTTTTGTTTTGTTTTTCAAGATAGGGTTTCTCTGTATAGCCCTGGCTGTCCTGGAACTCACTCTGTAGACCAGGTTGACCTCAAACTCAGAGATCTGTCTCCCAAGCTGGGATTAAAGGTGTACAACACTGCCTGGCTTCAAGTTTTATGTATATATGCAAAAGCCCTTTCTATGGGGAGGGACTGTAGCTGTTGTCAGTGTGTCAAAAATCCCAAGAACCTGCCGACCTAATCCTAAAAGTTTCAGTGACCCATGCTAGCCTCCCAGCATGTTTTAAAATAGTTGGGAGAGACAATGAATGATGGGACCACTGACCAGCCCTGAGATTTTGAAACTGGCCTCTTCTCTGAGGCTCATTATAACCATCTAGCTAGGACCTGGAAACTTTAATAACCTTCTAGATGTTAGGAAACCAGCTAGGAGGTCCTAGATTGAGAGGTCAAGAATAAGGCACCTAGAGGGTATGGAGGATCCCTCCTAACCCTTCAGGCAAACCCCTTATATACCACTTGAGTGAGGCCCATCCCTTATCTACCCAGAGGCCGGGGCTGTCTGGTTCTTTCCTAGACACCTAGGGGGGCTATTGGCCCTCTGTCCTCCTTTCTTTCTGATCCTGCCTAGCCTCTGCCAGTCTATAAGCCTCCTGAAGCCTCAGCACCTGTGAGTCCACTGGGACACCCTGGCCAATCTGAGAGCCAGGCCCAGGAAGAACATTCAGCAGTGAGGACTACTAAAATCCCTTCTGAGGAAAACCGCCATGACCTTCAGGAAGAGCTCAGCACACACACAGATGTGGGAGTCCCCCATGGAGTCCCAGGGCAAGCAGTTCCTACCAGAGCTGCCTCTCAAAGAGTCCTCTCCCAAGGACTCTGGCCTCAAGGCAGTTCCCAGCACGCATACTCTTTATGTGGGCCACCTGAACCCCCAGTTCTCTGTGCCTGTGCTTGCCTGTCTGCTACGAGACACCCTAGAGCGGCTGGAGCTGCCAGTGGCCCGTGAGCAGATCGAGGTGGTGAGACGGCCTCGAAACACTTATGCACTGGTACATGTGGCTGCCCCCAAGGCTGTCATGGCCTCCCTTCCCTGGCGCCTGCAGATGGCCTTGGAGGAGCAGCTAATCCTTAAGGAGCTCACAGCCCGTGGCAAGGAGCTGGTATTGAGTGAGGGCCTGGAGTTCCTAAACCGCAGGGAGGTAAGTGCCTTTACCCAAGTGTGCCCTGGAAGACATGCTAAGAGAAGTGCGAAAGGCACGAGGAACTGCCCACCCTGGGGATGTAACTCCAGTGATTGACCCCTTTTCTCAGAGGGAGCCTAATTTTTGCATTCCAGTCAGGTTTGGGAGGCCCAGAACATACCAAATCCTAGTTTTCTCCTTGACTCACCTCGTTTGTTCTGTTGGGAAACACCAATACCTGTATTGTTCTAGTGAGGTTGAGACAGGCGTCCTTGTCAAGCCCTCCAAGATCAGAACCAACTCTGCCAGTCCCAGAGTTGGGGAGAATAGGCAAGCAAGCCCTCACTGCCCACGGGAACAAAGTTACAGGTGATTAGGCTTGGGACTTATGGAGCACGGAGGCACTAAGAAAAGGTGTTCATTCAGGTAGTGATGTAAGACAGGCTGTTTGGTATCTCAAGCAGAGGCTGGAAGTCCCAGAGGCAGCTAAGGAAGAAGCTGGGCCAGTGGGTGAGTCCTGATCACTACAACTGTAATAACCTACAGCAAAGCAGGGGCTAGGTAGTTTTTTTGGAGGTGAAAGGTTATTCCACCAACTTACTTGGTCTTCTGTTCAGAGGGCAAACCCATGGGGTTTGAACTGTGGATCTAACAACTTTTGATGCATGTGTACCTGCTTGTGTGTGTCTGTCAGTTCTGTTTCTGAGGCTAAATTCATCTTCTCTGGGGAGCTGCTGGGCTGTTAGGTCCTGTCCATCTCCAAACACCTGTCCAGCTGTGTCCAGGCCTGTAGAGGTGAAGGCTTCTGGGAAATGGGAGTGGCTGTTGGATTGGCACTTAAGAGCTACTGAGAGTATGGGAAGAGGAAGTTGATGGGCTGTCAAGACCCCAAGGAAGTTACCTTGCAGAAACAAAATGCCCAGAACCCTAGGGGCAAAGCAGGAGCCAGGAAGAGCAAAGATTCAGGAGACTTTTCATTGGCCAGAAAATAGCTGGCAAACATTCCAGGGACAACAAAGAGGGTAGGGTTCCCCAGTTCAGGGACCTACAGCTCTGCCCAAAGGACTTCAGGGTACCAAGATGCCTTCTGGGAACATCTGGACCTGGGAACTACTTACTACTCGACTCCAGGTCGGGAAAGACTGGCTCCCAGCCCCAAAGGGCCAATTGTTTTACTTATCCAGGCATCCTACAGCAGGTGCCAAGGAAGAGCCCAAGCCAAGTGCTGGCTTGGGCCCTTGAGCCAGCACACATGCAGAATTGGGCTCTCGTTCTGGAAGAGGACCGCTGTCAGGAGTGTAATAGGGATGTGGCAGTCTCTTAGTTTAGAGCCTCCTGCCTTTGCCTATACACCCACTCTTGAACCCCCACCCCAGCAGGATGACAGCGGCCCAAGCCCAAGCCACAGCCCTGGCCCCAGCCCAGGCTTCAAGTGCCCACAGCTGCCCCAACAGCCAGCCCCTCCCCCTAACTGGTGCTGGGCTGGGCATCGGCAGATCTCTCAGAACCGACCCAGTGGCGTGCGCTCTGACAGTGCCATTGTGCATCAGGAGATCTTGGGCCAAGAGCAGCTATTCCAGGGTGCCTTCCTTGGCAGCGAGACACGGAATGTGGAGTTTAAGCGAGGCAGTGGTGAGTACTTGACCCTGGCTTTCAAGCACCACGTACGGCGCTACGTATGTGCCTTTCTCAACAGTGAGGGTGGTAGCCTGCTGGTAGGTGTCGAGGACAGTGGCCTGGTACAGGGCATCCACTGCAGTCACCGTGATGAGGACCGAACACGGCTGCTGGTAGACTCCATCCTGCAGGGCTTCAAACCCCAGGTCTTTCCTGATGCCTACACTCTCACCTTTATCCCGGTCATAAGCACTTCCACAGCCAACATGCCTCTCAAGGTGAGCTACAGGTATCTGTTGTCACTCAAGACACTGGGATGCCCCATGACATTGCTGAGCAACAAGGGGTGGGTAGCACAAGCAGGAGCCTATCAGGGAACTAAAGTGTGGGGCTAGTCAATGGAACTGGGGCTGTCACCATCAGATATGGCACCCTCTGAACTGCTGTTACCCCTGCTAAGGTACTCCGTCTGACCGTGCACACCCCCAAGGCCAAGGGTGAGCCACAACTGTATGAGACAGACCAGGGAGAGGTATTTCTACGGCGTGATGGAAGCATTCAGGGCCCACTGTCTGTTGGTGCCATCCAGGACTGGTGCAGGCAGGTGAGAAAGCTCTGACCAAGGTGGGCTGGGGTCAAGCTGATCAGACCCCTTCAGGCATTCACCCAAAAGTGCTGGGCAAGCATGAAGGAATGGCTTGGATGAAAGGGACCCTGCCTCCTCCCAAATTTCACAGCTCAGTATCCACAGGGAAAGTCCCAGCGGTCATTTTAAAAGCTGTATCTCATGCCATAGCACACAGCCCCACCCACTCTGCCTCAGCAGTTCAGTCATTTTATTGAAGGGCCAGGGGATCAGAGAGATTTGACTACTGGGGTGCTATAAGTAAAGTACAAGTGGTATGCACTGTACCTGAGCAGAGCCCAATGAGGGGACGGGGAGGGCTGGACTAAATTCCAAGGTCTATGTGGGAACCACCAGATGGTAGAAAAGCAGAGGGCAAGGGAGCTGACACTGGAGACATGGTGCTGATCAAATCCCAATCCCTGTGCCAGCCGTTGGGAGGCTGCAAAGGGGGCTCCATCCCAGTGGATGGTATACAGGCAACTTCTAGACCCTTGGTCAGAGGTAGCAGCATGACCAGGGCCCCTAGGCTATGGCCCCACCCTAGGAAGGAGGATGGCCTGAGACAATGGCAACCTGATTATCTACTGCCACACTGTTGTCCTCTCAGAAGTGGACAGTGGAACTGGGCAAGCTGGAGGAGAAAGTGAAGGTGCTGACGGCAGAAAAGGAGCAGCTGAGGCAGCAGCTGAGGCAGCAGCGGTCCCTTTCCTGCAGCTGCTGTGTCCTGTGAGGATGAGGAAGATGTGGGCTGAGGCCTGGAATAAAACATACATGAGCCACCGTCTCTCTCCCTCAGCACTGCATGTGCAGGAGCCATGTGGATTCACCTCAGAGCAAACTGATAATTAGCTCTTGGCACACTCCCAAGGAACCTTGCTTTCAGAAAACTTGGCTAGTCATTCTAGGACTGATCTCTAAGGGACTGTGACTCCCAACTAAACTCACCTTTTGCCTAAGCCAATTCTAACGGGCTAGGACATCTGTCAACTTAAAAAGGCCACTTGCAGCCAGCAAGACTTATCTGGTAACTAGTTATAGGGCATGGGCCATTCATTCTGCAGCTCTTACCCTACCTTGCTCCTTAAACATTGCATGCACAGGAATGTTTAGTTACTCCTAAGACATTTGGCTGCTGCGTCAAAAGGCTCATGCCCAGCCCATATCTGCTCAGGAGGCAGAGCCCACTCTGAAATACCACATGCCTATAGCTACTCAGCACTTGGGACAACAGTGCCTACCTCTGCCTCAGTCTTGTCACCTGTGAGACACTGACAGTGGGCAAGGGTCATTTTGTCACCACATGTAGTATCTGTTATCTGCTGGCTGTGGCAGAACGGCCACTCACAGGAGTATAGCTAGCCACAGGATTATTGCCTTCCCACTAATTGGCACTAAATCGAGAGCTGGATCCTGTCCCACCTGCCCTGTCCACACCCATTTTATCACAAGAAAGCCACCTGTGCTAGCTCCTTCTGCTGCCCCTTACACCAGCCATGCATACAACAACCACTCTACCCTACTTCTACACTGGGCACTCCCCGCCTAGAACTCTCTTCTCTCAGAGCAGCAGGACTTAACTTCTCCTCCAGGCTGGCCTTGGACTTCTAGCACTCCATCAACACCCCACCACTGCCAAGGTGCTGGGACTATAGGCAGAAAACAGCTATATCCAGCTTCTTTTTTCCCCCTCTCCATAATAATGTCATAGTTTCTCCCACTAAAGTACATTTTCCAGGTCAGGGATATGATCTGTGTTTAGAACACATGCAGACAGGCATATGGTAGATGCCTACCAATTTCCTAATGAGAAAAAGATACTCTTAAATGTTGGCTCTAGGCTAACATAATCAAAGTACTGACAAGGAGTAGACCAGCTAATTAAGCCAGCCCATGGTCAGGTATCTAGCTCCATGTGTGAAGTGCCCTTCTGAAGTAGGGAAAGGACCCTATCCAGGCAGCCCATGGTTCCTCCTTCTTTTTCCTTGCTAAGTAGCACACCACAACTCGCTCTTAATCTCTTGGCACATGATATGTCATGACAAACTGAGGCCTTACTGAGAAATCCTGGCTTGCACCTTAATTTGATATAAAGCATTAGATTACTGGCTTAGGAAAAGCCCAGCAGTAAAGCTCAGTGCCCACAGAAAAGCACCCCAGCCAGTGACAGAATGAGAAAGCACACCAATGGTTCCAGATTATTTATTAAGTTAGGAGTATACACTGAGCCAGCCACCATAGTGTGGGCACATGGCCATGCCTATTGCTATCCCACATTAAGAAAATAACTTTTCAAATTGCATTTCATCTGCATTAACACCATTCTGGAAGAAAAAAAAATACCCTCAAATCAATGCTGCATACACAAGAGAGGGCTTCAGAACTAGTTTCTAAGATTCCTTGTTTCTTGACCCCTTGATGCAAGGAGTGTTCTCAGCCTCAAGAATAGGAAGTTCAGCCAGAGCCTCAGGATTTTTATCTGACGCTTCATAGACAGAGCTTGTCGGATGTACCAAAGAACAAAACATCCATCTGGATGGCCAGGATCAACCACAGCTGGCACCAAGTCCCCCACAATCAGCAACACTGAGACTCCAACAACACCCACAGTTAGCAGCCCAACACTGGAAGTGCTGGCACCCCAGGGAAATAAAAGCAAAGCACTTGAATGACAGTGACTCAACTGGTTGGAAAAACAAAGTGGTTGACGGCCTTCAACCAGCCACTGCCACCGTCAGGTCCCATCCAGGGTCCTACTTCCCATGTCAGAAACACAAACTGCAAAAGGAAGGAATTGTCACACAAATAGGTATGTCGTAGGATCCAATATAAATGATAGGACATGCAAGTGACAAAGTTTTTCAAATACCTTTCCCCATAATAAAATAATCTTAATAAAAACATAATTTAAAGGAAGTGTCAAAAGCAGAGTGTAAAGTCATAGTTGTAAACTATCAGGTCAAAGGCTTTCTTGAAGAATCATCCTGTTTAAAAAAAAAAGCTAAAATTACACATTTATTAGAGAAGTGTCAGAACTTGGTCAGCAGAATCCTCCATTTGCAATCCCACAGGCCTGGCAAAAACCTCTGTGTTGTGCTTACTCTGTTTCAAGACTGTTGAGGGGCAGGCCATTCCCAGTGACTAACAAATGCCTCTGTGTGGAGTGTGGGTGTATGCACCTGTGCATGTGCTTCTGTGTGAAATTAAGAGGTTGACAGACATCTTCTTGTCACTCTCCAGCTTACTTTTTGAGACTCTAGCTCACCAATACAGCCAGGCTAGCTGGCCAGTGAAGTGTTAAAGAGAGTCTAGTCTGTGTCACCACTTTTTCTCTTACTAAACTTTAAAAATGTCACTTACCAGATCAGTCCTGATTTATTGATGGAAACTTCAGTTCAGTGATTTCAGAGTCGGGGGAACTGCTCCCGCTTCTGTCACTATAGGTGTCCCTGTAGAATTCAGGTTTATTCACCTCCCAGTAAACACTTTACTTCCCCATCTTTGTAACCACTGTTACACAGAAGTGTGTATCCACACATGGCAATTTCTCTACCACACGTGAGGAGGTGGAGGGATTTCTTCCTCTAGTTCCAAGAGATACACCCCCACCCCTGAATACTTCAATACTGATATACTAGTCACCTAACTCCGAGAAACCAGCTTCAGATAAAAGTAATCAGGCATAAGCCCACCTGGCTGTGACCCATTTGCAATGGACAGTATCTGCTCAACAGCATTATCAGAACCCAAAATACACAGAGATGAGGCCTAGACAGTATGGTGGAGGAAGCCTAATAAAACCCCGGGGAAAGGATGGGAACCTTCACAGCATAGTGAGGAGTGTGTGGTCACCTGCACAAGGACCTTCTCTTAGGACTGTGTAAAGCCTCACTGTGCTTAGTAACCCTACCTGGGTGAGAGCCGACAACCTTTCTGCAGGTAGTGTGGGAGCCTCCCGACAGAAGCCAGGAGGAGGCCAAAATAGGGTGGGGAGGGCTTGATAGGCCTGGACAGAAACTCAGGGTGATACTGCACCCCAACAAAGAATGGATGATCTGCAACAAATCAGAAGGAGCAATTAGTATTCTGTGCATCCAAAGATGAGACAAATAAACTCTAGGAATATTCTAAAGTAACTCTATCACCTAATTGTAGTAAAGGGTACTCAAACGCAGGAATGAGCTGACATGTTCCTCAACACTGTTGTACCTCACGGCTGAGGCTCCTGCTCTCCAGACTATCTCGGTATCTTGTGACTTGCACAGGCTGCGCCCCACAGCTCACATGAAAGCTGAAAGGGATTTAGCACCAAGTCTAACTCTTCTTCATGCTGGGAGAGGAACTGAGCCCAGGACTACATGGCTGCTGTGGAAGCCATGCTTAGAGATGTAGCTCTCATCTTTACAACTGTATCAGGAGCTCCTCCCCAGACACTGTTGCCTCCTCATCCCACCAACACCAGGTCAGGAACAAGAGCTTCTCTTTTTCTTAAAACAAGGTCTGGTTCTAGCCTAGGAACTCATTCTCCTCCCCTGTATTTTCCCACATACCAAGGAGTTATCACTACCCAGTAGTTACCTTCCAACTCCACAATCTCCATCCTCTCGCCTTCAACATCTTGACCAACAAACTTCAAGCCTTGCTCTTCCAAGCACTTTTTCAAGACCGGATTCACCTAGCAGAGAAGGAAAACTCATTGTGCTGGCCTCTCCATCCCCTTCTTTGCAGACTAACAGAAGGAGCATGCTCATATCCTCACCTCAAATCGGTGGCGGTGCCTCTCTTCCAAGTAGTCTATGTCTCCATAGAGTTTCCCTGCAGAAAAACCAGGCAATCTGTATGACTTCTACTTGCACTAACAATCTATGCAATCTGTAACTTCCCAGTTCACTCTTTACCATGTAGGTAAACCAGATGACTATCAAAATTCCACTAGCCATGTTCACCTGCTCTTGATATAATTCAGACAAGTAATTCCTGGGGCTCTGTCTCTCTCTGCCCAAACCAAGTACCATAGCAGGAACAAACATTAATGGCCTCCTATGAACATACCAATACTAAATGCAAAGCACTGCACTGCTGGTAACCACCACGGCAACAGGCAGGCCCTCCTAGAAAGCTAGTTCCCTGAGAGCAATAACTGGCAGGGAAATGAAAAGCAGGTTGGAATCTGGTGACTAGATAAACAGACACAGTGTGTACAGATGGGGTGCTTACTGACTCACTCCTCACTGCCCACTGAGACTCCAAACCCATAGTGCGGCACAGTTAGAACTTGAAAGTGTTACAAGTGATTCTCAAACTAGTGTGCTACTGGAAACTCGGACAGACATAGGGTACCTCTACTAATGGTTAAACCAATGTTTCCATTACACAAGGCAATGTTTAGTAATTTTCTTAGATATTTTCTCCCTCTAATTCCCCTAAGTTTTTAACTATGATCATTATTTGTTAAAATAAAATTTATTTAAACTGTGATACTGTATTTTTTTTAACCAAATTCCATATAGTTTTATTTACTAGTATAAGAAAGTAACTACAGGGGGCTGGAGAGATGGCTCAGCGGTTAAGAGCACCGTCTGCTCTTCCAGAGGACCAGGGTTCGATTCCCAGCACCCACATGGCAGCTAACAACTGTCTGTAGTTCCAGTTTCAGGCAAACACCAAGGCAAATAAATAAATAAAGTTTAAAAAAAAAAAAAGAAAGAAAGAAAGAAAAAGAAAGTAACTACAGATTGCAATGGATCTAACCTAATGTCCTGTCTTGTTGAGGTGCCCATATCCAAGGGCCCTGGTGCATTACCAGAGGCCATCTAGCTAACACAGTACATTCTAAACAACCATGAGAAGGAAAAGAAAAGAATTGTAGGAACAAAGTCAAGAAAAGGTTGGCCTGGCTCTTTGGAGCTACAGCACCACCTAGCCTATGTGTCCTGTATAGACCAAAACAAAGCCAGACTTGTGTAAAACAACTTACTCATTACTGAGTTCTTGGTCTGGAACAGGGTTCTCCTCTTGCCCAGCCTCATGGTTCCACCCATCTGTCCAGGGTTATGTTCTGGCATGTCTATGACCTGGAGATGGTCAGAAAACAAATCTACCACAGTGCTTCAGACCTCAGTTGGAGCACTCAAGGGCATGATGCTGTCCCATGCCCTAGCACTTGGGATGCCAAAGGCTCTGTGCTGCGGCACAACAATATAGACACAAGACTAACCAGTCAGAATGGCTGTCCTCTAGTTCTGAGAAAAGGGTACAAGACCAACAGCCACTAACAAGTCTATAAACAGAGAGACTGTGGCACCTGAGAGGGGGGCTGATAGAGCTCACTTCTTGGCTCAGCTTGCCTGAGCACCTTATGCTCCACTCCATCCCATTGTTCTTACATTGACATAAAATCAACTTCAGCTCAATAAATATGCAGATGCTAAGTTACTGAAATTAAAAACTTGTCACCTTGTCACTGTGTTCTCAGGGACAAAACAAGTCTCTCACATACAACCAATGCTCAGCACTCACTAAATACTGAAAAAGAAAATGCTTACGTATGCCTGTTACTCATGAGCTAGGGATTCAAAGACAAAGACACTGCCCCTCCCCAATGAGCCCTAGGATCATTACAGGCTAACTAGGCCACATGCCCCTAGGTGACTGACAACAGGAGGATTGCAACCTGGAAAACCTTCACTTATCACTAAAGAAATCACCAACCTGAGCCTGACTACCTTCCAGGATTGGCACCAGGGAAAACATGAACTGTTATACGGAGTTGTGAGAACAGTGGCTACTATGCAGCAAGCTTCCATCCATACACACTTCCCACCAGGAAGTGAGGAGACTGGAGAGCTATCTATCTTCTTGCTAGCAGAGATCAGACCTATCTATTACACATTTCCTGTGGTAATGTGAAAAACCTGCTAAGGAATTGAGATCTGAGGGGTCTCTGGGACAAAGTGTCCTCACTGCCTATCTGCCACCCCCTGCTTCACAGATGTCCTCGTACCCCTTCTAATCCCTGAGAGGTTAAAATACTTGACTCACCACAGGATGACTAGTCTTAGGGTCAAATTCTGTAGAATTGGCATCTGGAAAGTAAAAATAATTGAATTATGAAAATAGCTAGAAACAAAACCTGTTGTTTCATACTAAGCATCAAATCATGATCTCTCTCAGTTTAAAGTCAATGATTACAGGTTGAGGGAAATGGCCAAGGAGTTAAGAGTACTCACTGCTCTTCTAGACTACCTAGGTTTGGTTCCTAGCACCACATAGCAATTGACAACCGTCCACAACTCCAGTTCTAGGGCATCTAGTGCCTTCTAACCTCCATGGACATTAGGCAAGCAGAATGTACTTACATACATGCAGGCAAAACACTCATATGTACAAAGTAAAAAATAAGTAACTAAATAAATGATTAGAAAACTATGGAACACAAATAGCCAGGTATGGTGGCATATGCCTTTAATCCCTGCATTCAGGAAGCAAAAGAGGGTGGATCTCTGGGAGTTAAAGTCCTGGTCTACGAAGAGTTTCAGGCCAACTAGACCAACACAGTGAGACTCTGTCTTAACAAAACAAAACGAGAAAGAGGAAACTCATAATTAAAATATAATCACATTGTTTTTCCTTCAGGGGACAGCATTTTAAAAATGAGGCTGAACACAAGTGAATTTGTCCTATCAAATCTTTAACTTTCTGGGAAGTAAAACTGCAAAGTAGATAAAAATCATCTTAGATTGTTTCTCTGATAACAGTTCTTACATTCATTTTTCATTTTGTTATAGATTCTCTAAGATGAGCAAGAACTGCTCCCTCTACCTTTCTTCATCTTCAATATTTAATACGTTGTCATCCTCAGCTAAGTCAGGAATTAGCTGGTTTGTTGTTATTCTTTGCAGTACTGGCACTGAATCCAGGGCCTTGCACATGTCCAGCCCTTTTTCAATTTTAATTTGAGACAGGGCCTTGCTATATAGTCAAGGCCATTATGGAACTCTGTGTGCAGGCTTTTATCTGTGATCCTCCTGTCTCTGTCTGAAATAGCTGGAAAGTTAACTGATTTCAACATTAACAATCTTTCTATACTTTATAAAATATCATCTAACCATAAACAAAACCATTAGAAAAAAAGGTAAAGGATCAAGTTCCTAGCACTGTGCCTTGGTTCATTCTGTGTGAATGTAGGGTACTGTTCCCTGCCTGGACACAAACCAGACTAAGCATATCAGGACACCTGCCCAATTGGGACTCGCAAGAGGGAGGCAGGAGCTTGAACTTCAGCTGTGAAAGCATTCCAGGAATCCTAGAAACCAACTCTGGGTGATGGGCAGACAATCCTGATACTCAGACACCAGAAATACAAGATAAGCTGCTTATTCCACTGAGCAATAGTCCCCAGGATCATGAGGTAAACCCAGCCTTGGCCACAGTCCAGCTGCCCAGAGTCTCTTAACACTGCATAAACCAGACAGATTTTTTTATTATACCTATATGGTGCTTCATTTTGTAGCAATCTCAAAAGCAAGTCCAAACTGTGAGAAGCTAATGACCTTCCAATGGTCTCCCATGGTCAACCAGTTAGATGTAGATTTAAAAAAAAAAAAAATATATTTGTTTTCATTGTTTTATGTGCACTGGTGCTAGATCCCCTGGGACTGTGGCTACAGGCAGCTTTGAGTTGCCATGTGGGTGCTAGGAATTGAACCCAGGTCCTCTGGAAAAGCAATCAGTACTCCTAATCAATGGACCATCTCTCCTCTTAAACTATCTGAACACTATCTGCCAGAACTGCTAGAATCTATTTGTTTATAGTATTTCACCTATTTTGTTATTTTTTCAAGACCTGTTTTTTATGTAGTCCTGGCTGTCCTAGAACACATTCTGTAGACCAGGCTGGCCTTGAACTCACAGAGATGCACCTGCCTGTTTTATGAGTGCTAGGATTAAAGGCATGTGCTACCACCATCAGCCAGCTTCAATTAATTTTTTCAACTGTGTAAAGTAGGAACCACTCTGATGCCTATTCTGCAGGCAACAGAAGCCAGAAAAACTAAGTTGCCTAAAACCATCTACATTTAGTGATAAAGCTTGAACTTGAGCCCAAGCATATAACACCATAGTCCTTTTGTAGCTCAGTGGCTTCTTGCTGGGCACTGTCTGGGTGGTGGTTTTTGTGTTCAAAGTGAGAATCTTGAGACAAAAAAGGCAAGGGCAATAGCCAAAGATTTGCTCACTGAGGCAATCCTCATGAATATGTAGAGGGATTCACGCACTACTATGAACAAGGTGCCTACTTCCCTAAACACTGAGATATGCTGAGAAAGCAAGCATCATGTTTACAGCAATGGTTGTCAGGCCCCCTCCAATGATCACTAAACAAACACTTACCTTGCCATCCCAGCACATTTCTTGAAAATTCTACCACTGCTAGCTGCATTCCTAAGCACACACCTTCCAAGAAAAGAAAAAACAATGTCAATTCCCACTGAGAGGGCAACTCCTACATTTCCCCAGTATACTGTTGTCTTTGTGTCCAGAGTGGAAATCACATGCTTAACATCATGTCAGAAACATCCAAAAGCTTTACCTATACTGAATTAAAACCAGGACCTATTTACACATAAAGATTCAGGGTTGTGCAAAGCTACTCAGTTAAAGAAACAAACAAAACTCCATTTGGCAACTTAAATTTCAAACTCCTAATCCTTTCTCATTAAGTTCTCATTTACAGGAATATCAAATTGAAAACTGTCTAAACCTGCAACAAAAGGAAGCATCCAAAAATCACATGGCCCAGTTACCGGCTGGCCTGACAAGTGAGGAGGACACACAGCTCAGCCTTACATCACTGCAAACAGCATTTCCTACCCCACAGTCCACTTTCTCAAAATCATCTACATGCAACTCATAAACTTACTATATTATGCATCTGAGGCTTACTAGGTAAGAAGTGTTTGCCACCAAGTCAGAAAGGAGAGAGCAGACCCTAGCAAGTTGTCCTCTGACCTCTGCATGTGTGCCATGGCATGCACCTACACATAAATAAATGTAACTGAATTTCTCCCAGAAAAATTCTCATCTCTAGAAAAAAAAAAAAAGTGTGCATTTCTTGCTTCACTGGTAACTTTTCTCATTCTTCTCTTCTGAGTAAAGAGGGCACAGCAGAGCTCCCTACCCAAAAAAGGCTTCTTCTGCTTCCGAGCCCAGGCAATTGCTTGAATCTTTCCTTCTGTTCCCCGAACACCAAATCCTCCTGGAACCAGCACTCCACTGCAGAGGGGGAAAAAAAAAATAAAAAAAAATAATCACAAACAAAACAACTTCCCTTTTCCACTAATCCAGCCCAAAATCATACCAAAGAAGCCACTGCCAAAACACTGAGCCATAAACTTACTTCCCATATATCTAAGTCCCCAGATTCTGAGACTATCACTGGGAGACTGTGGGTACACTTTCTATGTCAGAAACTTGATGAACTTAGGGCAAACAGAAACATGGGCTCCATTACATGGATGGATCTACCGTGATGATGTGGCTACTGCTCTAGCCCCTAGTTCATTATTCATATCTCTTTTTTAGATAGGTCCTTCAGTATAGCTCAGGCTGGCTTCAAACTCACAATCCTTGTGCCTCAGCCTCCTAAGTACCAGACTATAAGTGTATTCAAAGGGCAGTCAGTTCACATTTCCTCTGGATTCCAATGCTCCTCTCAGTTTCCATGAGGGACCTTTCTTCCTCAGCAGTGTGACATTCTGACCAAGCAAATCAGCACCAATTCAGAACCTCGTAAGACTGCTATAGTTATATTTAAACTTCCTTTTACTTTTTACTATTTTAAGAAAAAACTAAATGGGCATGGCAGCACATGCCTTTAATTCCAACAACTAGGAAGTAGAGACAGGCAGATCTCTGAGTTCTAGGACAGCCAGAGATAAGCAGGAAAAACCTTGTTGAAAGAAAGAAAGAAAGAGAGAGAGAGAGAAATGAAGAAATGAAGGAAGGGAGGGAGGGAGGGAGGGAGGGAGGGAGGGAGGGAGGGAGGGAGAGAGGGACAAAGGAAGGAAGGAAGGAAGGAGAGGACCTCAGGATGTGGCTTAGAGGTAAAGCACTTGCAGCACAGCACCTCAAAATAGTAACAGAGTAGCAGTAGTAAGAACAGCAGTTATCAAGAACAATTTATGAAATTCAACTGATGGCTACTCATCAAATGTCCTGAATGAAAATCTTGAAGCCTCATGACAAGATGTACACAGCAAGAATCAGTAAAATAAAAAAATTTTTTTAGATCCAACTATAATGCTGCACTTTAAAAAAAAAAAAAAAAAAAAAATTTACTAGTCAGTCTAATCATTAAACAATATTTTAACAGGCAAATGACCTCCCCTAGCACTGGAAGCACAGGTCTGTGTTGACTGGCATTAACACCATGGCAGAGACGGCTACTTACTGAGCACTGCAGAGCTTCTGCCATGCCTCATGATAACGCACAGGCTCCTCCTGCAGGGTACTGGGCTCCAGGTCTGTGGAATCGATGTACTGGGGCACCAGGCAGGGAGAGAAACAGAAACTTATTAATCCAGCCATACTCAACTTTCAAATATTATCAATGTTCCATCTCCCTTAAGTTTTAAAGTGAACACAATTAAATTCAATAATTTAGTATTTTTAATGATTTAATAAAATAATTATGGGTCTCCTTTAAAATTATTTAACCTTCAGGTCTAATTCTACCCACTTACTTGCAAGAAGAGTATTTAGATCTTCTTGCAAGTAAGCCACTGGAGGGAACTCTATTCTCTGCTCAAATGACACTCTCCACAGGCCATCTCCACATAGGTTTTTGGTTGATTTACTAGCTGGTTTTCCATTTTTTTTTTTTCACCTGAATCAAGTATGACTTATAAACAATAGGATATAAGCATTTGAGGACTATTTGTCCAATGTACCCTGTACTATACTAGTTATGTCAACTTGACACAAGCTAGAGTCATCACAGAGGAAGAGTCTCAGTTGAGAAAATGCCTCCTGAAGATCAGGCTGCAGGCAAGCTTGTTGGGCATTTTCTTGATTGGTGACTGATATGAGAGGACCCAGCCCACTGTGAGTGGTGCCATCCCTGAGCTGGTGGTCCTGGGTTCTGTTTTTTTAAAAAAGAAACAAAACAGGATCAGCAAGTCATGAGGAGCAAGCAAGTCAATAAGTAGCATCCTCCACGGCCTCTGCATCAGCTCCTGCTTCCAAGATCCTCTCTTCATTGAATTCCTATCCTGACTTCCTTTGATAAAGTGGCATAAACCAAATAAACCCTTTCCTTCCCAAGTTGCTTTGGTCATGGTGTTTTATCACAGCAATAGTAACCCTGACTAAGACATACACCATAAGACAGATGTACCCCATGAAGACAGAATGTACCCCTGAAGATAGAAGGCACTCCATGAAGGTATCACCCGTCAAAGGTACAGTGCCTTTTACCCTGGGGACAGCTGCTCCTTGTTTCTCAATTACAGACAATCACAGGGCTGATTCTGCTACCATAGAATGGCCTTGCTTTTTCTAAAACTCCATGTTTCTTCTAGAACTCTGTGTACATAGAGATACACATCTATGGTCTTGAGCTTGGCTTCTTTTGCTTAGTCTATCTGGCATCCATGCATGCAGCACACTATGGATGTTTGTTCCTTTGTATTGTTGAATCAATTTATACTGCATAAATACATCACATTCTATCCATTGGCCTGCTAGAGACATTTGGGTTGTTTCTAGACTTGAGCTGGCATAAAATCTTTTTGTGTTGCATTGTGTTCTTTTGTTTTTTTAAACAGGATCTCATATAGCCCAGGCTATTCTCCACCTATCTTATATAGCTGAGAATGACCCTAAACTTCTGACCCTCCTGTCTCTACCTCCCAAATCCTGAGATTACAGGCATGCAGCACCATGCCAAGTTTTATGTGCTGAGAAGTGAACAGAGATTCATTCTACTTTTATATGAAACTGTCAGGCTGCTTTCTAAAGCAGTGCACCTTTAACATGTCTTCCTAGCAGCAAAGCATGAGGCCCCCATCCTTTCAGCTACCCTATGGGTATGTGCTGCCAGGATTCATTCACAATAATTTCTGTGAAAACCAAGTGCTAAGAAGATCTCCACAAGCATCTTATTTTACAATTTACTTCCTTGCCTTTCCTCCTTCCTTTAGGAGACAGGTTTCATATATTACAGGCTGGGTTCAAACCCAAATCAAAGCATGTCTTATAAACAATTAGATATGAGCATTTTAACAATATGAGATTCTAATACAATATAGGTGACAATGACCTTGAAGATCTAAACTTACCTTTGATCCATCCCAATTTTGCTTGACCTAAAACTACTCAGATTATACCTGGCTTATTTCTTTGTAGAATCTTCCCTTCATCATGTCTTTTGGATATTTTAAAAATAAAGTTCTTTTTGCTATTGTTCCCAATCTCCCCTGTCTAATACCTTGCAGTTACTTCCCCAAACCTCAGGGTAAGGTCTGTGTTGATCCAGTTCATGTCCTCACCACTACCTACAGACACTCTGAATTCAACTGTTCACACTAAATTCAACTGTTCTATATCCCAGGTCCTTGACCACCTTTTCTTCCCTCTGCCTTCCCAACCTCATCAACCTTCTCAGGGCCTTCTATCTTTCATATATCTACCAAGGCAAGTGATCCTCTTTCCTAGGTGTTCTATGTCGAGAGTTTCAGTATTCCTAAAAAGCTGGGGTGTTTAATTTTTTTATTCTCTCAGCCTCCACCACTGAATACATGATGGCCACAAGCTAATCTCAAGTATGTAAAATAAATCGATGGAAAGAACTAGCAAGTAAAAAAAAGATAATAAAATGAGGTCTTCCATTTTTTAACACATAAACCAGGCCACTCTGTGGGAACCTATCTGCCGGCACACAGTAACTCAATCTTCACAGAGAAATGTGTGGAGAAGCAGGAGACACCAACCATGGGCAAAACTAGAAGGGCCCTTGGCACCAAGCTCCCACTCACCTCTCCTCCATCTCCTGAAAAGCTCCACCAGGTGACTTACAAAGGAAGCCAACTATGTCCAGCAGTTACTATGTAGCAGACTCCATCTCAACAGTTCCCAATCAACCATTTAGTTCTTAACCACAGGAAGAAGGGCTATCATAATCCCCTTTTAAAGGCAACCTAAGGCAGGAGATTATTAATTCATCCAAGATCACAGAGCACTTGGACAACAGAGCCGGCACCCCAGACCTGCTCTCTGTAGTTGTGCCCTTAACCATGATACTTGATGGGAGAATGTGCTGACATTGCACCAGAGCAGCTACTGGGAAGAGGGCCTTAGGCAGTGCCATCAGCTGCACACTGCACTTATTTCCATCAAGCCCTCCCATTCCACAGGAACTGACACTCAGATCCATGTACTAATGCTCTTTCAATATTTCTGGAAAATACTTGGTGTCTCCTTGGAGCCAGAAACCAACATGAACCTTTCGTATCCCTAAAATGAGTGCAGAGGTCCAAAACCCATAAAGCAGGTGGGCATGGGGTATCTACATGATCATAAGTCTTGCATCTTCAAGATGACTCAGTGTGCAAAGGTGTCAAGCCTAACAACCTAGTTTAATCCCTAGAACCCACATTGTGGAAGGAAAAAAAAACTGACTTCTATAAATTGTCTTCTGACCTCTATATGTGTGCCATGACATAAACATATGTACCCACATACACCAAATAAATTTTTTTTAATGTGTAAAACATACACACAAACTGGTTCCATTTACTACTTGGTTCTACCTACAGCACCCTTCCTTACCTTGATCTCCAACTTGTGGTTAATAGCCAATGCAGAATGTTCTAGAGCTTTAATGACAGAGGCATACGAGTCTGAGAATTTGGTGTATTTGCCCACAAGAGCGATAGAGCAGGTCTCCAGCAAGCGATCGTATCTAGCAAATAAGGGTCAAGACAGTTACTTGCAACGTCCACACCATCACGAGACTGAAATTACTTCTGCAGAAGGAGGAAACATGCCTGGGAAGACAATAGAGAGTATCACCTCAGCACTGTGCACAGAACGAAAAGGATGCTCAAATCAAATGGGCAGGCTTGGAAGAGTAGGAGTAGAGTCAATGAGATGGCTCAGTGAGTAAAAGTACTTGCCACACAAGCCTGATGATCTGAGATCCATAACCAGAACCCACAATACAAAGGAAAAACAGGCCCCCACAAGCTGTCCTCTGATCTCCACATATACACTGTGGCATGTACACACTCACAATCTAGCACACAAATATAACCAAAATAAATATTGTCTAAAAAAAAAAAATCAATTCCAAAGGGCAAAAAAACTCAACAATTCGTAAGTTGATAAGTCAAATAATTTATGGTACAGTTACAGTTACAAAAGTAATGTCTGTCCATGCTCATCAAAAATTTTCATTTGAAAGCATAATAACTGTGATGGTTTGAAAGAAAATGGCTCCCACAGGCTTATAGGGAGTGGCACTATTAGGATATATGTCCTTGGCATAGGTGTGACATTGTTAGAGGAAATATGTCACTAAGGGCAGGCTTTGAGGTTTCAGATGCTCAAGCTAGGCCCAGTGTTTCAGTTTCTTCCTGCTGTCTTCAGATATAGATATAGAACTCTCCAGCACCCATGTCTGCCTCAGTGCTGCATGCTTCCCACCATGATGAAAATAAACTAACCCTCTGAACTATAAGTCAGCCCCAACTAAATGCTTTCCTTTATAAGAGTTGTTGTGGTCATGGTGTCTCTTCACAGCAATTAAAAACTCCAACTAAGACAATAAGAGATTGACAATGTTTCATGGTTTTGTTTTTTTTTTTTTTTAACTTTATTTATTTATTTATTTATTTATTTATTTATTTATTTATTTGCCTTGGTGTTTGCCTGGAGCTGGAACTACAGACAGTTGTTAGCTGCCATGTGGGTGCTGAGAATCAAACCCAGGTCCTCTGGAAGAGCAGACGGTGCTCTTAACCACTGAGCCATCTCTCCAGCCCAACGTTTCATGTTTTATTTAAAAAAAAAAAACTATTAAAAACTACAGGCTATTTTTATAGCTATATGCAAATGAACACAAAAGATATGCATGCAAGTGATCAAAAACCAAAAAAGAAACTGTCCAAGTAAAAGCAGTTGTCACTAACAGAATGAGCATTCTAACTTCCTCCATGTGCTTACACTGCCATCACAGTGATTTTCCAACTACAGTTGAACTCACCCTGCTCTAGGCCGTGAGTTAATATCTCAGAAATGAGACTTCAGAGCTTCAGGACAAGGTGGCACCAGTCCACCCCTGATCAACCTTTCCAGTTGAGTGAATGGCATGTTCCCAAACACAGCTTAGGTATCAGTGATAAGACTCAGGAGTGCTGCAGCCAAGGCTAGCATCCCCATAGGCTCTGGGAATACATGTATCTCTGTGCCACACTGTGCTGCTGGTGGTTCTACTAAGCTGATGAGAGATAGTATAGCACAATGTTATAATATGAACTCACTGCCTAGGGTCCTGGGAACAGGCCCAGCTTTGCCAGGTCCTCCTTCTCTGTGCTGTGACCAAATTCTGGTTATAAAATCCTGTTAGCCTTCTGAACATCTCTTCCTAGGAGCACCTTTTCTATCAGAGTGATAACATTATTACAGCATGGTGGGGCCCTATAAGAGACTAAGGCATGCATGCCCAACAACTTATGACAAACCTGTCTGCCATCTCTTTCCATTTCATCAGCATTTTTCGTGACTGTCTCTCAATAGGAAGGTCAAGTCTCCGAAGAAAATAGTCTACAACGCCTTGCTCTTCTAACAACAAAGGTACCCGGTAGATGGATGAAACATCATGAACACAGATAACCTGTTTAAAAAAAGGGAGGGAGGATTTAATAGAAACAATTAACTGAGGTTACATCTACATGACCTTAAAAGGAGAAAACTTTAACTTGAAACAAACAAAAAAAGTGATTTTCTAGAAAAAGATAACCTAACTGATTCAAGAATAGAAAATAAAGTATATAGACTATTATGAACATGGATACAAAAATCCTTTAAAGAGAGCCAGATGTGGTGGTACATTCCAGTAATTCTGACGCTCAGAAGGCTAAGGCATAAGTTAGAGGCCAGCTTAGATTATCTCAAAACAACAACAAAAATATGCCCACAGAGAATCATTCCTGAATTGACATAAAATAGCTTAAATCAATGTTTCTCAAAATCAGCTGTACAGGAGAATCTCTGAGAGAGTTTGTAAGAATTTCTAAATCTATGCTGCACCCGTGACCACCCAGGTACAAGCCTCTGGAGGTAGGAGGCTCCCAGTTTATCCCAGTGTGCAGTCAATTAGAAAACCACCACAGCAGGCCATTTTAAAGTGGAACTTGGCTTCTCTCCCAAAAGGAATCTAGATTTTAAAAACAAATGCAGGACACAAAAGTAGAAGAGAATTCACAAGTAAGGAAAAGACAGAAGACCAGCAGGAAGTGGAAAACAAGAAAGAAAAATTTTTAACAGGGCGTGGGAAGTAGGAGGATAAATTTAAGCTCATGCCTTTAATGCCAGAGAGAGGCAGAAGCAGGTGGATGTCACCATTACAATCAAACAAGAAACATAATGTGATTTGAAAAACTAAAAGTAAGTGGTACATGCATTCATACAAGACTTACAGAAAACCATATCTAA
Source organism: Sigmodon hispidus (assembly GCA_004025045.1). Classification (NCBI taxonomy): domain Eukaryota; kingdom Metazoa; phylum Chordata; class Mammalia; order Rodentia; family Cricetidae; genus Sigmodon; species Sigmodon hispidus. The sequence goes on from PVIH01002787.1 coordinate 119,112, forward strand.
CAGAATTTTAGTAGGATGCTAGACTATAGATCAAAAGAAATCACTGTGGGTGCCCCACACATGGGCCATTTCTAATCATGAATACAATTTTTTAAAAAAATATCATTCACTAACAAAAATTATGAAGTTACACACATATCTAAAGTTTATGAAGCAAATCTTACAATACAAAAAATGATTATCACAATATAGCCCTTTCAACAAACGGACCTGTATACCTGAATATCTATACACAAAGATAGTTTGTCACTTTTTACCTGATACTGTACACAAACACTGACTCAAGACTGGTCTGGTATGATATAAAACTTTTGGGAAAATTTTCATGACTATGATTAAGCAGAGTTTTTAAATAGCTGGAAAGCAGCACAACCCACAGAATAAAACAAACAAACAAACAAAAAAGACTGAACGTTTAAAAGTTTCTATGTTCTATTAAGAGATAAAAAGTAAAACAGAGGCTGAAAAAAAACAATGCGTATCATATACCTGACAAAAGATTAAATTTAGACTAACCTCTTAAAACTTGATATAAACAATCCAATTTAAAATATTTATTTTTATTTATTTTATGTGAATCGGTGCTTTGCCTGCATGTATTAACTATGTAAGGGTGTCAGATCTTGGATTTACAGACAGTTGTTAGCTGTCATGTGGATGTTGGGAATCAAACTCAGGTCCTCCAGAAGAACAGTCAAGTGCTCTTAACCGCTGAGCCATCTCTCCAGCCTGACTGTTCTCATTTTAAAGCTCCCGTTTTGCTGTCCTCAACCAGGTTAGCTGGGGCTCTTCTGCTTTGTCTCCTGACTCTCAGTCATGGGCAGTAAAGCAAACTCCTTGCTTATACCTTTCTTCTGGTCTCGTTCAGCCAATTCTGGGTGTTATGGTTTCCACAGGGTATGATGCTCCTCAAATCACCTAATGTGGCTGGAGGATTGGGCCCAAGCTGACATAACTGGAAGGTGCTGTGGAATTCCATCACCAGGTCTAGGAAGTCCTTGAGTCACTGGGAATCCTCCATTGGAAGGAACTAAGACATTCTTCCTATAACCCTTGAGTTCCAGCAAGAAACCTGATCCCACCATCTCTCTGTAGCCTGGCTGAAAAAGTTGATCTTTCCAACACCTGCAGTCTAAAAGCTGCTGCCATGGGACCTTCCCAGAGTCTGTACTACTACTATAGTTTGGAGTCAGTCTCCAAACTATAATAATAAACCTTCCCTCTTTATTAAATTGTTGCCTCAGATATTCTGCTGTAAGAATGAAAAGCTGAGGCTAAAGAAATCACTTGACTGTTAAGAAAACTGACTGTTCTTCCAGAGGACCTAAGATCAAGTCCCAACACCCACAAGGTACCTCACAACAATCTGCAACTCTAGTTCTAGATCCAGTGCCCACTTGTGGCCTCTGCAAGTACCAGACATGCATACAGTACACAGACATATATATATGCAAACAAAATATTCATATGCATAAAATAAATTTTAAAAGGAGAAATTCCAACAAACTGACCAATGCCATAAGCTCTATTTATAACCACTAGAGTTTCCATAAATAAGCACCATACCATACTTAGGTATTACAGGACCCACTAACACAGTAACAGACTAAAATGCATGTGGAAGCCACAACATTCTGGACACCAGACATCAGAAATGTAAAATGGATGCATGTGTGTACACATACATCAAGAGGCACATACAGACTCACCACCAACCTATCTGAGACATAGAAGCAACCCAGAGAGCAAAAGTGATTAGCCTGAGGGTTAAGGAGGGTGTAGTAGAAGCTTTTCGTAAGTACTAAGGCAACACAGGAGACAGTTGCTTAGGACCCATACTTAGAGGTTTTATATACCTCACCTTTTTTTTCTTAATTTTTTTTAAGACTTTTATTTATTTATTTGCCTTGCTGTTTGCCTGGAACTGAGAACTGGAACTACAGACAGTTGTTAGCTGTCATGTGGGTGCTGGGAATTGAACCCCGGTCCTCTGGAAGAGCAGTCAGAGCTCTTAACCACTCAGCCATCTCTCTCTCTCCAGCCTAACCTCCTCACCTTTTAATAATGTATTTGGAAGCCTTGTTCCTTCACCTGCACATATAATACATAAATAACCATCTTCAAACACTGTACCCAGTAACCTCAAATTCCCTCAACCCCCAACACGCACCAGACTACAAGTACTACCATCGCAATATTTTAAATTTCCCTGCCAGTAAACAGCCAAATTTAGAGTTTGCATTTAAAAAAAAAAAAAAAGACTCCTAACATATGTGGGCATGAAAAATAGGAGTTGATCTGGCCCAAACCAGTTTTAAGGTAAAAGAATAAATTGTATACTCTAGCATTCGTTTTGGGAGAAATTCCTATTTACCATCTTATGACTATGTGAATTATGTATGATTAAAATCAGATGCACTGTGGGAAGAGTCATGCACACTAAGAAAAAGAATATGATTTATCTATCCAAACTATACCCTTTAACTCTTCATCTTAATTTTCTTTCTTTTTTTTTTTTTTTAAACTTTTTATTTATTTATTTATTTGCCTTGGTGTTTGCCTGGAACTGGAACTACAGACAGCTGTTAGCTGCCATGTGGGTGCTGGGAGTCGAACCCGGGTCCTCTGGAAGAGCAGAGGGTGCTCTTAACCGTTGAGCCATCTCTCCAGCCCCCTTAAATTTCAAAAAAAGCAGCTCTGGGCAATAATTGAGTCCTGGAGTACTCTCACTCATGTGACCCACAGTCAATCTTTAACCACTTAGCTCTAAAGTTAACTTACTTCTTTTGCAAATGTATGTGAGCCCTCATTTTCAATTGTTTAGGCAAAAGGACAAAACCCTGAAAACATCTGGCCCAGACCCTGACCACAGACAGCTAACACTGTCCTATCCAGACCTTTAATAATAAAATGAACAAGAAATGCTAGACCAACAGAAAGAGGAGACTCTGGTTCCTGAACAGGAATTATCAAGCACAAAATCAAAGCAATAGCTAGGATAGGGGCACACAACTGTAATCCCAGCACTTGAGACTTAGGGCTAGGCAAACATAAGGTCAAGGCCAACACAGACCACAAAATTTCATCTCAAAAGACTAAGGACCAAGAATGCTCAATAAATAAGGGTCAGGAAATAAAGTGGAACCCTAGAGAAACAGAAAGATGTTCACCACAGACAGGACATAAAGAACAGGGAAATGGCCATGCACTTGGGAGGCAGAGGCAGGAGGTATCTGTGAGTTCAAGGCTAGCCTGGTCTACAGAGTGAGTTCCAGGAGAGCCAGAGCTACACAGAGAAATCCTGTCTAAAAAAAAAAATTGAAAATTAAAAAACAAAAACAAACAAACCACAAACAGAATAGATAAGAAAGAAAGAAAAAAACATGCATTAAGATCTAGGGACAGTCTTTCTCTCACTGTGACGTAAGTCTTAAGAAGTGGATTGAAGTCAGGGCTTTAGGCAATTAGAAGTAAAAAGACATTCCAGAAGTGAAATGTACTTACTTGTTCAGGTTCCACATGGCAGAACATTGAGATTTTCTCTTTCACAGATGTGTCAAGAGGATTTGAGCACCTGCACACCACCTAGCAATCAAGAAAACAAGAGACTTGGAGCAGAAGGAAGGCTCAAAGTAGGGTTTTCCACACTGGAATTAAATAGAGATAATATTCTGAGATGGATGAAAATGTCAGTTCTAAGCACAGTGCACATGATCCACAAACAGCAAGGGGAAAACAATCAACTATAGGAGCTAACTGGTTTTCCCCTCCTCAATGTTCTTAGGAGAAATATGAAGGACTGTTAGAAACAAAACACAGGAGGCTCCACACATCCCTGCAAGAAAATCACAAACTCGTCCCACTCAAATTACTGTTTTCTCCACCATCAAACACCTGCTGACAAACGTCTATCCTGCCATAGAGGCCAGATTTTAATTAGATGTGGGCAATGACACCAAAACAAGGCACTGGGGGGAACCTTACCAAATCTGGAGAAAGCCCAAGTCCTCGAAGCTCCCGTACACTGTTTTGAGTCGGTTTTGTCTTCTGTTCCCCTGTTGAACTTGGCTGTTTACAAAAGAAAAAAAAGTGGTTCATTTTGCTGACAGTGTCTAAGCATTGACTTTTCTCTATACCTCTGAATGCATAATTTGATTATACAATTCAGCCTTGGTTTTTACTGAAGTTACACATGGCATATATTTTCGAGTCAAATGGTTCTATGGGGTTTACCTGAACTGACAGTATTAGAACATGTCTTCTCATTCTAAACCCTACAAATAATGGGTATCATTATATCTGTATTTGGGGCAGAACTGAACCAGAGCTTGGTTTGCCTACACTGAAGACAAGGGTTGACGTTGAACTCAGTCCATGTCAACTCCCAAGTCTACTGCCATGTTTTCTTGCTACGTCTCAGCACTTATCTAAGGCATCTCTTGCCCCATAATACCGTCCTTTTCAGCTGTGCATACTTTTGAGTATTTAAAGCAGTCAGGTAAGCCTTGTGCCATACTTTTGTCTAGATTAAACTATCCTTTTTCTCTTTCCACACATAAGACAGACCTGCTAGGCTTTGAATTCTAAGCTTTTTAAAAAAAAAAAAAACTCCCTTAGAATGGTGGTTCTCAACCTGTGGGTCACAAACCCTGGGGGGAAATCAGATGCCCTTTTCACAGGAGTCACCTAAGACCATCAAAAAACACAGAACATTTCTATTACAATTCATAACTAACAAAATTACAGTTATGAAGTAACAACAAAAATAATTTTATGATTGAGGGTCATCACAATGTAAGAACTGTATTAAAGGGCTGCAGCATTAGGCAGGTTGAGAACCATTGCCTCAAGAAATGTTTAATGCAATGGCTTTTCTTTCTTCTAGTTCTGAGTTTGGACATACTGACATGATCCCCCCCCCCCTTAGGGTCTTTGAGGCCTTCTGCTCCATTATTCTGTACTCCCATGCCTATATAAACCTTAGTGCTAGCCATTTTACATTCAATATAATAAGCACTCAATGGGCTCTTCCTATCTAGAAACTGTTTCTTGAAGTTTCCTTGTTCAGATCAGAGATCAGAACTCTGTAAAGAGCCAGATATAATAACTATTTTAGGGTTCAGCCTTGCATCATGGCTCATGCTCATTACCTAAACACTTAGGCCAAGGCAAAAAGACTGTTAAAAGTTCTAGGCCAGCAGCCTAGACTACACAATGATTCCAGGCCACTCTGAGCTACATTATGATACATTATCCATCTTAAAGCTCATTATTAGTAGTAGTAACAGTAGTAGTAGTATTTTGAACTTTGTGGACCATATAGCTTATCATCTATACTCAACTTTGTTGTTTCAGTATAAAAGCAGCCACAGATGGCACGTCAACCATCAACCAAAGAATATACATCTATTTCCATAAAACAAGCCCGTTTTTAGAAATAGCCAAACAGGGGCTGGAGAAATGGCTCAGAAGTTAAAAGCATTAACTGTTCTTCCAGAGGTCGTGAGTTCAATTCAGCAACCACATCATGGCTCACAACCATCTCTAATGAGATCTCTCTCATGTCCTCTTCTGACATGCAGGCAAACATGCAGACATACTGTATACATAATAAATCTTTTTTAAAAAAAAGCCAATAAAATAGCTCTTGGTCCCCAGGCACAACCTGACAACCTGTAGTTCAGACTATATTTTCCTTTTTATTTTATTTCTTTGTTCTAACTGTCATGATATCCTGCTCTCTCTCTCTCTCTCTCTCTCTCTCTCTATATATATATATATATATATATATATATATATATATATATATATATATATATATATATATATATATAAATAAAAACAGATCTGGACCAATTTTCTTTTTTTTTCCTTCCTTATTTTGTATTTAACAAAAAAAGTTACATAAATTTAAAATGAGGAAAAATTAACAATAATTATAAAGAGGATAAGAATCATAAGCATGGCTTATCAACGGTGATAATGCAAATAAGATTGCTACACATATATTTACTTTGTGTTCAGCTTTCCCTCTGAAATTTTTTTTCCCATCCCTGTATATCCTTATTCAAGGTCCCTTCCCCCTCCCATTACATCTTGTCATTTTTCTTCTCCGCAACTCCCCATCCCCTCCCTGGGCAGGGAGCGGAGAGTCCTATGGTTCCACTGACCCAATAATGCTTGGATCAGCTGGACCAATTTTCTAACTTTCTTACCTCTCCTATTTCCTGGATATTTCTTCAGCTTCTATCCTTCTTACTTTCCATCTCTGTTTTATCTAATTCTTAACTTCAATTCTTGCCTACCTCATGTTCCTGTCTTTGGCACCCAGTTCCTGCTGAGCATATGCAGTTACTGGCTGCTGACTACTATGTGAAAGCAAACCAGAAGTTCACTATGAGAGATAGGCTGGTGACTGGGAAGCCTTAGGGCCAGTGTCTTCTAGGCTAGTCACACATGACAGAAGTCTCATACTTCCTATATGGAGGAACCCAGCCTGACTCTGAAGACTCTGAGAACCAATAGGTAGAAAACAGCAAGGTATCACTGCTTTCAACTGTCTACAGTGTATGCTTATCAAGAAAGCATCCCCAGGGCTATCTTATAGCAAAAAAGAGACACAGGTGCCTGGCTAGGCTTAAGGTATAGGCAGCCTCTACAGTAAACCCTATCTTCAGCTATTCCCAGAAGAGCCTGGCACTGCCCACCATGAGCTTCTAGGTCCATAGGGCAAAAAGAATGGTTCCTTATCTCCCCGTGCTGCGATGCACACCCAAAGCTGCTCAGTTAGTTTTTATGTGTCAGTGTGCTTTGTGAATTCCTTATTTTTATTAATGCCAACTCATCTCCAAGCTATCTTTTTTGAATTTGTCTTAAATCTTTTCACTCTGATTTTGACAGATAGCAAAGACAGGCATACATGTCCAATCTACCACCTTTATTACAACTGTCCTGATTCATTTTTCAAACCTTTTCTATTTGATCTTTCAAAACATGGACTGGCAGCAAAGACCAGTAGGTATGGCCATAGATGGTCTCCACTCTTCTACACACCAAATAAACATAAAGTATGAGATTGTAATAAATTCAGATATTCTTTATTTTCTATTTCTTGTACCTCCAGTGTTGAAAGCTTAGAGCCTGTATGCCTTACCTGAGGAACCAGACTGACATGGATATTACAAAAGTTCTCCCTCTTGACCTTGAACTGGAACTGTCGGAAGGCCTCAATGAAGGGCATGCTTTCAATGTCTCCCACTGTGCCACCAAGCTGAAAAAACACACCATCTCAGAATTTAACACTGGATCTCTACCATTCAGTGCCCAGATTACAATATAACTGCAAACTCCTAAAGCTGCAGAATGTCAGTCTTTAGACAATGCTTTTGTGCTGAAAGCTGATACTATTAGAGATTTCTGATTTCCCTAAGGATATTACAGCTATTGCCACAGCATTTTAAGAAAATGGTCGGGGGGGGGGGGGCTGGAGAGATGTCTCAGCGGTTAAGAGCACCATCTGCTCTTCCAGAGGACCTGGGTTCAATTCCCAGCACCCACATGGCAGCTAACAACTGTCCGTAGTTCCAGTTCCAAGCAAACACCAAGGCAAATAAATATATAAATAAATAAATAAATAAATAAATAAATAAATAAATAAAGTTTAAGAAAATGGTCGGGTTTGAAACTGAGTGGTGGTGTTAATCCCAGCACTTGGGAGGCAGAGGCAAGCTGATCTCTGTGTGTTCGAGGCCAGCCTGATCTACAGATTGAGTTCCAGGATAGCCAGGGTTACACAGAGAAATCCTGTCTCAGAAAAAACAAAGAGAAAGAAGATGAGAAAGATGAGGAAATAGACTGTAATTCTTAGGCACTGCTGATTCACTTGAGAGCCACAAAGAATGAATGAATGAATAATGAAACGTAGGTGTGTCTCCTTAGTTAAGTATAAATAACCTTTCTAGTAAAAACCACCAGTTAAAACTGCTAAGACTTCTGAGCTAGGGAGAACAGACAGTAGAATAGAAACAAAGCAAAGAAAGCTAGAGGGTGAACTCTGCCAGAGAAAAGCAAAGGGATGCAGATATCTAGAAAGGGACAAAAATGTGTCCTGTCACTCTGAGTGGGTGTTAAGATAATACAACACACACTGAAAGCGAGCTTACAGAAAATGTTGCTTCCTCTATTCAACAGTCTACGTGCTGCTACACACCACATGAACAGAAATGGAAGATTGGATTTTCTCTGGGCATAGTCCTATTGAGGGCTAAAGGAAAGACTGAACTAGTTCACACAGGCAAAAATCATACAAACCTCAATAACACACACTTGAGGTTCCAAGCCATCTTCATCTACAGGTATTAATGCCTGTCTCATCACCCACTCCTGGATTGCATCTGTGATGTGAGGAACAACTAAGAAAAAGAAAAGGAAAAACTGTAATTTATACTTGCCTATCACAATAAGCAAATACAATTATTGTTAGAACAAACTGGTACACTTTTTGCGTAGATGAATAAGCAACGGGATATATTTTTTGTCTAAACAAGCAATAGGATCATAAAAATATTTTTAAAATATCTTTAAATGACTCAATAAATCTTTGGGCTCACACTTCCCTAGGCCTCCTTTCCAGTTTTCTAGGTTGTTGCTGGAAGCCATGTGAAAAGAAAGAATCCCGGAGTGGCTCCCTAAGCAACTCAGAACATCTGTACTGTGCTGCTGTAGGACTATGCTCTTGTACACTGTAAATATTTGTCACTTGTACTGGTTTAATAAATGCTGACTGGTCAGAAGGCAGGCAGAAAATATAGGTGGGGCAACCAGACTAGGAGAATTCTGGGAAGAGGAAAAGCTGAGCAGCAGACACAAGCCAGATACAGGAGAAGGAAGATGAGAATGCTGCTCTGAGAAAAGGGGACCAAGCCTGGTGGCTAAACATGGCTAAGAATCATGGGTTAGTTTAAGAGTAAGTAATAAGCCTGAGCCATAGGCCAAACAGTTTATAATTAATATAAACCTCTGTGTAATTATTTGGAATTAAATGGCTGTGGAACCAGCCAGGTGAGACAGAGAAACTTCTGACTACACTGTGCAGTCCATTCTTCAGGCCACACATGGACACAAGACCATGTGACCAGCCCTACTGCTCTCAGCTGAGGCTGCAGTGGGTATATTACACCTGAGGCTTTTCAGAAGCAAAGAGACTACCAGACCCCAGGGCCATTTGTTTCCAGTTTGCCAAAGTGTAGACAATCCACTGCAAGAGACCTAACACAGCAGAGTGGTGAAGGGTACAACATCTAGGGTCAAATCTCAGCTATGGTTCAGGGTCAATTACCTCTTTATCTTTAAGCACGGTGTCTCCATCTATCAAGGAGAAGTAATTGCAGCCTCTGCTTGTAAGGATGTCTTATAAGATAGAAGAGCAACCAGGACTCAGTAATAACCAGCTGCTGTGGGACTTTTTAGAATCACAGTTGTTGGACTCAAGAATGCAATTCTCTAAAGTCTGAAGGTAATCTGGGGTTCAGGTGCCCTTGCATGGATAACCATTATCTATGTCATACAGAACAGACCAGCCAAGTGATCTACAAACACTAATCAGAATTCACTACTCCACATCCTCTCTAGTCCATGCCCACAGAGATCCCTGCAGTTTGGGGCCTGCATGTGTGTCCTTTCTTCACTCTTGGCTCCTTTGCTCAAGTTCTCTCCTGGAGCCCTAGCCACCTTCCAGATGGAGTGGCCTTCCCAAAAATGCTTTCTAGCCTTGCTCTTTATTTCCTCATGCCTCTTATCAGACATCTCATTTAATTTGTTTTCTGTCTGTCCCATGGCCAACTAACACAAGGACCTCAATGATCACTTATGCTGAGTAAGAGTCTGACCACAGTGAGTATTCAATAAACATTTCATGATGACAAATACAGGAAAAAATACACCAGAACAACAGACTGCACAACTAATATAACCTTAATTCACAACAGACCCTCTCTATGTGTCAGGAAGGTGAAGCAGCACCATACAGTCTTTTAACTCTTTAACAGCTCAAGAAGCAGTCGCCTTTACCATCTCCATTTTACAGAATAAGAAACCACATCTCAAAAGGGTACAGAATTTTCCTTCCTGTGTTCATAGGGTTAGAAAGTAACAGAGATTTAGACAATGATTTAGACAAGAATCTGGCAGGGCAGCCCCAGGCCAGAGCCAGGCTGAACCTTAGTTCTCAGTGCAGCAAAGGCAAATCAAATGTAAATCTGCTCTTATAATTCAGAGGAAAGCAATGGTTCAAGCTGGCACACGGTCATCCCACCACTAGTGTCCCAATGCCACCTTTTCAAAGCAAGGAACACTTTTCCCCAAATGACTACTTACAGAAAATCTCAGAATAGCCAACAGATATGAGGTGAGCTGATAAAAGCTCAAGAGAGCCCAGAAGCCCACTTCTTGGACTCCCAGCAGCCCTCATGACACAGGTGAAAAGCCTGAAAAACATATGCAATGGGAGCTCATTTCCTCATCAAGTACACAAGTCACCAGGCATAAGGCCCCAGTTAAGCTCCCTTCACTACTCAGCATGTAAAAGCAACAACTCCAACCACGCCACCATGCTGACTGACAACACTTATGCCATTACTAAAGCAACAGCAGCTTTCTCCAAATATTTTTGGAGTGAACAACCATACAATTCTGAATTTTTAACTGAAAGGGTATTTTGGTAATAACACCTTGACAAAAATACTAAAATCACATAAAAATAATCTTTTATACTCAAAAGAAATTAAATTGGCTAATAATTTCTACCTTAAAGGAAAATCCACTCTTACCTTGGACAGTTTTTCCCAAGTAATCTCCTTTGCGTTCCTTATTAATGACATACTGGTATATCTTCCCAGTGGTCAGATTATTGTCCTTCGTGAGGCGGATATCAAGGAACCGTTCATAATTTCCCAAGTCAAGGTCAACTTCTCCACCATCATCCAGCACAAAAACTTCTCCTTCAGAGAAGAATAAACATGTTGAAGGAAATTAAAAACACATTTGCCACGGTGCAATCTCAAGATTGAAATATAAAAATTCAGATAGAACAAAGTCTGCATAATCTGATTACAAAAGAACATCATTTCTAGAAAACTAAATGTCACAAAAACAACTACCAATTATTATTCTCCCAAAAAGTGCATCATGTTTCCAGCCTGAACTCACTTCTTATTTATTGGGAAGAGTTAAAAAACATGGAATGGTGCAAAAGCCCAGCGATGAAGGATGTGGGTGAAGGGACTTTACAGTAATACAGCATCTTGAGCAAAATAACCTAACCAAGCAGAAAATGCTCAAAAACAGAAGCAAAACAATTCAAAACTCCTATGACATATACAAAGAAAGGATGTATTAATTTTAAAAGCCAGCTTTAGTTCTAAGCACTTATTCAACAGTCAAGCTGCCCCACTCCTTTGTTTCACATTTATTCTTTCCAACTTCATGGTAGAAATGCTGCCTGGAATGATTCATTACCACCATGAAAATAGGGGGACAAGCTCTAAAACAGGAAAAGTCTCATCTTTCCCTTCAGAGAGAGAACCTATCCTCTGCTCAAGAACTGTATATTAAAATCCCTCCAAAGATGGCTATCCAGTGCTAGCATGCACAAAGCCCTGGGTTCAATCCCCTAGAACTGGGAGAACAAAAATTTCCTCTAATATATGGATTTCCTGATGCTACTTATTTACTAATGGCAATATATATCCTTATAGATTTTTATTTTAACACTAGAAAGCAAATGTATGGAATTTTAAAATTTGAAGGTACAAGGTCTTAATGAGTTCCACTGCCTTGACATGGTCTTACTATATAATCCTACTAGCCTTGAACAAGTAGCCCAGGTTGGCCTTGAGCTAATTATGAAGTAAGTCCACAATGGCCTCAAATTTGCAATCTTCCTGTCCCAGACTCCTTAAGAGCTGGGATTACTACAGGCCTGTGCCACCAGACTCAGCTTTAAGGTATGTTTTAACATTGCTTCTCCAATTTTAACCAAAGAATATTGGATATGCCACTTATTTATCACATAAATATAAATCAAGTACCAAAGAGGCAAAATGTTATCTCCCACTTTAATTCAGTTTCAACTTTTACTTATTTATTATAAATATGATTCAAACTCCAATAGCAAAACAGAATCCCAAACTTGCCCATCCTTTAACTCCAGGACCTATCTGCTGCTTGGGTCCCTACAAAACAGCCCTTTCTGTTTAAAGGACATTTGTTATGACAGGGTCAAAAGCTACTCTCTTACATCTTCTATTTGTGTAATTTCTAAAGACTAGGACTACAAAATAGTGTATTTTATCTCAAATATACTCCATTTTCCAAATGAAAAAATTTCATTCAGCTGTCTCCACTCCTACTTGGCCCCCACATTTCACATTGTAAAAAAAAAAAATTTCAATTCTAAACAATACATTACCTATTAAGATAACTGCTTCCTTTTAATCTGAGAGAAAAAGCATCATTCTGTTATACTAAAGATCATTCTAGAAGGCAGAAAATGGAAGTTATGCAAGATGTACATCTAATCCCTAAGAGCTGGCATGTTCTTCCACAGACATAGCTACTACTTCAAAAAGAGAAAAATGCAGTTTGCTTACCATGCTCATAAGGAGAAAATGTTCCTGCATCAATGTTAATGTAGGGGTCAATTTTAATTGATGTTACATGTAAGCCACATGACTTGAGTATTGTGCCCACACTACTGGCAATGACTCCTTTTCCAATTCCTGATATAACACCACCAGTAACTAAAATGTACTTCATTTTCCTTTTTAACCTAGAAGGGAAATTTACATATAAACACACACACATATTTATATATATACATCTTACAAATAAAGCTTCACAGCCAATTAGCCAGTATCATTGCCAGACCCTGAGATAACAGGCAAATGTCTCAATATTTCCACTATGAGGGTAAGGGGAGGATTACAATCTTTAAAAAGCATTCCAATTCTCCTTGAAAGAAAGAATATTTTTGGCTAAGCTACAGTATATCATACACAGAGAACAAAGCTTCTCTAAGTTCTAGAAGACTGACCAACAGGAAAGAACTGTTAAGCTTTTAAGAGTCTACAAAACCTCCAGTTCCTTCAGTTACATGTAGTTCTCATCTGCATTTTAATAAACTGTTTCTTGGCAGCAGTCTCTCCCAGATATACCCTAAAGAGATAATGATAAAGGCTGAAGGAAATGCAACTCATAAAAATAACCCAATCTGGGGCTGGAGAGATGGCTCAGAGGTTAAGAGCACTGACTGTTCTTCCAGAGGACCTGAGTTCAATTCCCAGCAAAACCACATGGTGGCTCACAACCATCTATGATGAGGTCTGGTGCCCTCTTCTGTAAAACTGTATGCATAATAAATAAATAAATCTTTAAAAAAAAAAAAAAAAAAATAACCCAATCTGAAGCACACATGGAATAGGAATCAGAGATCATCTTAAACCCAGAAGTAATCTAAGGCAGTGGCAGGTAGTAAAAGAAACACTTGGGATGAGTAAGTGGGTGCAAGGACAGTCAAGAGTCAAGTGAAAAGTGCATCAACAAGCAATGAGATAGTGACATAGCAAAAGGTTTGTCACCAGTCCCCAGCTTGGGAGATCACCGTGGTCAGAAAACCCAAATGCAACCAAAAAGAGAAAATGCAATCACTAAGTGGCAGAAAATGCTTACTATAGCATTAAGACACTTTCCTCCTCTAGAAACCCTCTGTGTGAAGCCAAATTAAAACAAAAATAAGCTAAGGAACAAGGAAAGGGAAGTTCTGCTGGAAGCATTTCCCAGTCCCATTCCTCCAGGAACAGGAATGAACACACTTGGCAAAGAAATCATAATGCTTGGAATACTTTTCCCCCTCAAACAGTAAGGAATGCTATCCTGCTTTTTCTAGCCTCTGCTGCAGCAATGTTCCAAAAGTGTGTTTTTGCAAAATGCAATCAGATTTTCCAGAAAGGGTTTAACTGGGTGTGGTACCTGTAAAGGAGCACTTGGGAAGAGGAAGGACCCCCCCAAGTTTGAAAGCACTTTGATTGACATATATATGAAGATCCTCTCTCAAAAGAAGAGAAGACCTTATGGACAGAAAAATCAAAAGAAATGCTGACTAATCTTGAACCCATGACCTTCAGGAGTGTTCAGTACATTAATGCAGACTGGAACCCCAAAAGGCTATACAATACAAACACAGTTTCTTCAAGTGCTTATTGTTTGGGAGAAATATTCGTAACCTCACAATTGAATGGTTCCTTATTATCTATCGCATGTATACCAAACTTGGCTATATTTTAGATATGTCCTAATCTGGCATACCTAAGCCTATAGACCAGACACACTGAGCAAATTTCTGATGTTCTCACAAATTCTCAGCCACTCTGAATGAGTTCAGAACAAGTCACGGACTGCAATAATACCCTTATCTTGCCCCAGCTTTACTCAAATCGGGTGGACCTCTCTCTTTAAAAAAGATTCTGGGAGTCTCCCAGTGACTTGCAAAAAAAAAAAATTCCAACAACTACAAAGATCCAGTTGGAGAAGACCCACTCACTCCCTAACATTTACAGACTACCTACCATGGGAGAGCTAGTCACACGCTGGGGGCATCACAAAAACAAGTCAAATTAGAATCCATAGTTCAAACTGCTAAGAGTCTAGTTAAAATATTTAAAAGTAAATAAGTAACCAGGTCTAAAAGTCTCTAAAAGGGAAATAAGAAAGTCCATCTTTCAGTGCCTAGACCAAAGTAATCTACTGGGACCCTTCAGAGGGCAGAGAGAAACGACCTAGAGTCAGGGTGGATCCAGATGCTCTCGTTTTGAAGACTTGCCTTGCAATGAGCAGTACAGGCTGAATGAACCAAGCTCAAGAATGGCAATGCATGAACAGGCAGGTGAACCCAGAAGATGTACCAAGAAAAAAGGATAGGAGCAAAGGGATGGGTTAGGCAAAAGGCCAACTTCATGGGCAAAGTTGGATGTTCACAGGAAAATGCTGAACTTTTTTCCTGAAGATGACAAGACACAAAAGGAGCAATATAGATCAAGAGGTACCAAAGAAATTCAAAGATGAAAAACTCGAAAGCTTTTTAAAAAAAAAAAAAATATTGAAGCTGTAAGACTAAACTGAGACTCCTATGTCGATGGGCTGAAATCAAAATCTAGCCGAGGCGCCCGATGCCTAGGTTCGCGCCGCCGTAAAAAGTGGGACGAGAAGCACCGCAGCACTCGTGTCAACGTGCTGTTTAGGGTTCAAAAATGAGTGGACGTGAGTGAGACAGCTGACGTAGCGACTCCAGAACGCCCGCATCTTCACCCGGGATTGGAAAGAGCCACAGCGGGGGAGGGGGGGCTGGTTCTGGCCCGTGAGGCCCAGCGAGCTTACAAGCCCCTTCCTCCCGCCGAGGAGGGCCGGAAGGATTCACCAGGCCGCCAGCCCGGCCCCAACACAGGCCGAGGCTTAGGGAGGCCCCTACCCGGAGGCCTTCGGCGCTCCCCACTACACCAAAGCCGGCTGCTCGGGCCTCCCGGCTCGGTCCCTGTCCACAGCCAGGCCACGCGGCCCGCGCGCGGGAGCCGGCATCTCGCGTTCCGAGACTGCCCGCCCCACTCCCGTTAGAGACGCAGCCCATTGGGCAGGAAGCCGGGACGCCTCTCCCCTGATTGGTGAGGAGAGACGTTTATCACCCCGGCGGCGTGGCCGTCCGCGCCCGGGCTCTGTCGGTGCCACAGGCTCCTGCAGCCGGGAGCCGTTCCTCCGGGATCCCTGAAGTCAGCCTACCTGAGGCCGGCTTCAGAGTCTCGCGTCAGCCACAACTAGGCCGAGCCGCGCGCGGTGAGGCTCGGGCAGCTAATGCGCTGCCGGGCCGCATGCGCCAGCCGTCTTTCTGAGAGGCGGGCTCGAGGCGGTGCGCACGCAGAGGGCGGGGCGGGGCGGGGCCAGGCGGGCCTGGGGTGGGTGGGGCTAGGGCGCGCATGCGCGGGGCGTACTGTGTGGTCGCTGCGGGTGGGCCTGGAGCTCGGGGGTTTTGCTGGCCTCCTCCTCCCCCGCCCGAGCTGCTGTGTGACTCACGTCTAACCCGAGCACTGTGGTGGACGCTCTCTCCGTCCGCCTTCCCCCGGGCCATCTCGTCGTCTCGCCCCGCTCAGGCTGGGCTGCTGGCCTTCAGCTCCTAGTCAGCTTACCTTCCCTCACAACGAGCCCTCAAGGTGGCTGCTTTAGAACAAAGGTCGCTAGCCCACTGCCATCCGCCCGAGGATCCCCGAGCGCAGTCGGCGGGGTGGAAGAGCCCTCTGCCCGCGGTCTGGATGTGGGGAGGCAGATTGTCCCGCCCCTAGCCAGTTAATTGTGATTTCTTTTTTAAACAGATGCTTCTTCCAGAAATGCTTGGGGCTAGAGGAATTAATGTTCAGCGGGTTATGAACACGTGTGTGGTTTGGGGGCAGAAAAGGGGCTGAAACAGAGACGGATGTTTACTGGCAAGGACAGAGAAGGGAAAGAAATAGGAAATGAGGCAGAAAAAAAAAGCCTGTGTGCAGAATCAAGGGGAGGCCCAGAGGAGCCTAGCAGAGTGGACAGGGCAGGCCCACACAGAGCATTAATAGACAAAAGGGTTAATTCCCCTGAGAAGAGTGAGAAGCCGTAGAAACTTCTAAGGCAGTGTTTCTCAACCTTCCTACCACCCACCAGCCATAAAGTCATTTTCATTGCTACTTCATAGCTGCTACCGTTATGAATTGTAACAGAGATGTCTGTTCTCTAATGGCTGGATGGTCCTAGACAACACCTGTGAAAGGGCAGCTCGGCCCTCAAGAGATCTCTACCCATAGGTTGAGAACCATTGTTCAGAGGCCAGGGTTTTGCATTTGAAAGGCGTATAAATCTGTGTTTTTAATACCCTCCACTGCAAACATTACAAAAGGATTTCCATGGAAAGTCAGCCTCGTAGTCCAAACTCCACTAGGCCTGTTTCCTTCTTTAGAAGCAATTTAACCACTTTTTTCTGTTTTCACTGAAAGAGTTAAAGAAAAGGTATGCCTGTGATGACGAGACTGGTTTTACAGGAAAATGACTCAAATGAATGGAATTCCAAGAAACCAGTTAGGAGACCTCTATAGGGACTACTCCCGGAGAGTTCTAGATTCTTCCAAATCGGAACCAACAGTGTGCTCTGAACCTGCCAGCATATCCAAACTGCTCAGCACCAGGAAACCTCTACAAGAGGTACAAAAGTGAACCCCACACCCAACCACTCTTCTGGGGACCCCTTACTCCTCTTCTTCCCAGGGTCTCTTTCAGCTGATGGTCTGAAGTCATCAGAACTTCTGTCAACCTGCTTTCAGGTGTGTAGGCAAGCGTTAGCTTTCCTCCTGAGAACAAGGCCTGTCCCCACTGCTTCAGGTGCCACATAAGTTTGTCAACTCACGAGTGACTGGAATGTCTCCCTCCTATGTTACCAGTTTTCTCTTTCCACTGCCCCTGTGGGGGGGGGGGGGGAAATGTTAGATTTTCTCCCATGTTAACCCAGAGCCTCAGTTTCGGGGTCTGCATCCATCTCTGGTTCAACAACCACCAAAACACACACCATTTCTGTCACTCTTTAGTAAAATTCGGGAAAATGTAGGTACTGGCTATCTCAGAATTCTCCCCCTCTCCTTGTACAAGTTCTAATCAGCCATTATTCAAGCCTTGTGGACTGAACCCTTAACATTTTTTGGTTGTGAGCCATAGCCTTGGAGGCCTTTACACTTCTCTCCAGCCTAGATCATGTTCTATAATCCCAACAAAAATGGTTTGTCAAAAATCAAGTTCATTTTTCCAAACCTTTTCTCTGTACCTTGATGAAGATTCTATTCTCATGTCTGTCTTCAAGCCCCAAAGGAAGACAACATGTACATGGGGTGGATACACTTGTGTGCATGCACACATAATTGGACTGCTTGTATACCTAACCTTAGACTCATCCTCTCTGTAAGCTCCATGTGCAGCCATGGTGTGTCCCCAAACCCAGCCCCCTCAGATATTGTTCAGCTCAGCTGGTCATTCCCTCCCTAAAATGTTCTTCCTTTGGCTTCCAAGAAACCACATTTAATTTTTTTTTTTTTTCTAATTTTATAGGCCTTTCCTCTACATCACCCTAGATTTTCATTCTCTCTCTCTCTCTCATTATTTTTGTTGTTGTTATTGTTTTGGTTTTGGTTTTTGGAGACAGGGTTTCTCTATGTAGCTTTAGAGCCTACCTGGCTGACCTCCACATGCCTCTGCTTCCCAAGTGATGGAATTAAAGGCTTGTACCACTACTGCCCAGCCTAGATTATCTTCTTGACCTGTGAATACTGGTCTACTTCGGGGCTCATTCAGAAAGTCTCCATCTAAAATCATCTTCCAAGGGATCATCTTCAAAATGACAGCTCTGGGGTTTCTATTGCCAGCCTGGATTTGTTCTGAACATTCTGAGTAATTTCCCTCCTAGTGCAGACCTGAGTCTAGCAGGGCACCTAGGTCTCTGTGATGCCTTTCATGATTGACAGCTCCTCAGAGAATGAGGTCAAGGCACACTTTTTATAGAAGGCAGGTACTTGATGTGGCACAGACAACTGAGTTCTGTCTACATAGCACAGAAACAGATAATACATAATTGTAGGCAGATTTTTCTTTGGGCTGCCAGCTCACACATACATTAAAAAAAAAAAAAAACAGGGAGACATATTAATTATGAAAGCTCAGCCTAAGCTTAGGCTTGTTCCTAACTAGTTCTTATATTTTAAATTAGCCTATATTTTTAAACCTACATTCCTTTGTGTGGCTCAGTTACCCTTACTCTGTCCTCCTCTTCCTGCTTCCTCTCTGGCTGGCTGGCAGCTCCACCTTTCTTCTTCCCAGAGTCCTCTCTGCCCAGAAGTCCCTGCTATACCTCCTGCCTAGCTATTGGCCACTTAGCTTTCTATTAAACAAATCACAGTGGAACATCTTCACACAGTGTAAAGGAATATTCCACAACACATAATGAAGTAACTGTGGCTTGTCCTAAGAAAACTGTGTTTCAATAAAACTTTATTTACAGAAGTACAGAATTGGCATGAAGGCCAACGCTTGCTAGTTCCTAAATGAAAACTACATATTGCCTAGCTGCTTCTTTGCCTTGAATTATTCCCCTCACTTCTCCATGGGCTTTAGCCTAAAACAGGAAACATGTTCCACTCACAACCCCTCTTCACCTAAGAAGTAAACTTGGGTGTATAGGTATATTAACCAAACATTTAATGATAATAAATCATAAAGAAATTTAAGATAATTATAACATTAAATAAATATATTTAAAACATGAAAGCAGTTTTCATACTACTGAATTTGCTTGCTTTTTACATAAAGAATTAAATCACTGGAAAAATGGTTCAATGATTGAAGTGCTTCCTGCACAAGCCTGGGGACAAGCTGAGTTTAAACCCCAGAACCCACGTGAAAAGATGCACAAGGTAGCACACACCTGTCGCCCTAACACCAGAAGTCACAGGCAGGTAGATCTCAAAGGCTTATTGGCCAGGCCAGCAAGTCTAGTCAAAAAGGCAAGCTCCAGGTTCAGTGAGAGACCCTGTCTCGAAAATTATGGTGGAGAAACATTTGAAGAAGACACTAACATCAACCTTTGGCCTCTAGGCTCCACATGTGCTCATACAAATAAGCACACCATACACACACACACACAATCTTGGATGAATGCTTGATACTATAGAACACAGGGTATCTTCAGAGTTTTCCAGAGTTGATGGATTTTATAATTACCAGTGATGAAAAGACCAAATAAATATGTAATACAAAATGTCAGAACTATGTTTGTAACCACTTCAGAAATTGGTGGAAATCTGTCCTAATCCCAATCTAAAATTCATTTAATGATTTATAAAAAATTAAAATCAGATCAGTAACCGAAACAAATTTTTTTAATAAACTGTATTTATTTATGTATGAGTTCTCTACGTATATACCTGCATGCCAAAGGAAGGCATCAGATCCTATGGATGGCTGTGAGCCACCATGTGGTTGCTGGGAATTGAACTCAGGACCCCTTGAAGAACAGCAGTGCTCTTAACCTCAGCCCCCAAACAGCAATTTCTTAATCAAACATCCTTTTCCTTTTTTAATGTAAGGACAACCTTGAACTTCTGATCTTTCTACCTCCTGTTCCCAAATGTGAGGATTACAGACATGGGAACCCAGGGCTTCCACCAACTCATATATTCATCGCATTCTAAGACAATACAATCTAAATCCATACAAAATTGGAGCCAAGGACTAATGGCAGGAAAATATGGGAAGACTTTGTTTTCTGTCATTAAACTATAGGCTTCTATAAGAGCAGAAAACTCAGCATGTCTTGTGCAGTTCAGAGCACACAGCAGATTTAAATCTGAACAGAGGTGTTTCAGGCAACAGTCCCTGGCTTTGCATGTATAGTGCTGCATGAGTAGGCATTGTATGCCTAGAATGGAGGCTGTGGTAAAATCACATGATACAACACAGGTGAGCACTACCAAAAGCTATCTTAGGTTCATCACACATTTGATTTTGAATTTATTCTGGTGGTCGTGTGTTCAGGAACTCTGCACAGCACTCACATTTAGTACACAACTCCACCTGAGGTTTTGAGTCGTGGTTTAAAGGCACTGAGCCCTCCAGAACCTTCTGTCACCCATTGACAGCTTCTTCCTCCACCTCAGGCCTCTTCCCAAGGAACTTGATTAAGACAGCACCCCTCCCATGCATCCTCAGCTTACTGGATGCTGCCTGTGGTGTTTGTCAGAGTGTGCTGGCATTGCTCATTTACTTGTCTGTCTCTTCTACCCCAGATTGGAATCTCTTTGTGATTACTTAACCTTTCTTTGCTTCCATTTTTATCAGATACAGTCTTGTTCACCTTTTAATAAACAGAATCTAACATCCTTCTCACTAGTACCCTCTAAAGAAAACACCACCATTATCACTATCTTAGAGATGAAGACCAGAATGGGGTAAATGCAGATGACAACATCCCCATTTTATAGATCACTGGTTCTCAACCTGTGGGTCATGACCCATGGGAGGAGATGAATGAACCACAAGGGTTGCCTAAGAGCACTGGGAAACACAGATATTTACATTACAATTCACAACAGTAGCAAAATTATAGTTATGATGTAGCAGCAAAAATAATTTTATGCCTGGGATCACTACATGCGGAATACTTTAACTGTATGAAAGGGTTAGCATTAGGAAGGCTGAGAACCACTGTTCTAGATTATAAGGCAGACTGCAGTGAATGTAAATAGCCTCCCAAGGCAAGTGTGTCCTTCCCTTTGAATCATCCTGGGCTGCCCCCTCATTCTGCACAGCATGGAACCTTTCCTGGACTGTCACATCACCCACCATGTTGTCACTCTGTCTAGCAATCTCATAGATTACTTCTGTGAGAGACAGAGCAGGAGAGAGACAGCAACTATATCAACATATCAAATATGTTGTCAGTTTTTACAGATTGAGAATATTCTAAAATTATAGTTTTTAAAAAAGCAATACATGACACAAAAAGGAAGACATGCATGTAAAGAACACACCTGTGCCCCAGTTCACAGTGTCTTCTCAGTGACAGTCACCATTTCCGCTTTCTTGTTTATCCACTAAAGGAATACCCTGTGAATGCATATTTAGCCTTTCTTGCTGGCTGCATGTTTTCATGATATGACTGTCAAACTGGGTCTCCTCACCTGAGTTCACTTTTTTACTGGTTTAGTGAATTCACAATTTTTAATCTCTTTGATCACAACTTAAAGTGATCTCTCGTATGTGCATGTAAAGTATGATTTAAAAACTTAAGCAGAAGAAGTCCTACGATGCTGAACAGTAAAATGTGTGACTTCATTAAGGATCAAGCCTTAGAATTCAAGGAAGCTTTGCAGCTTCAGAACCGAGCAAACAATAACAAGATCTTGTGTACCCAGTGCGGGGACTTGTTGAGAGCTCTGGGCCAGAACTACTCCAGTGCTAAGGTGCTCAAAGTTCTGATGAGCCCAAAGAGCAATGAGATGAATAAGAAGATTCTGGACTTTGAGCACCTACTGCCCATGCTGCGGACTGTAGCGAAGAATAAGGGCTAGGAACCTATGAGGGTTATATTGTAGGCTTTCAGGTATTTGACAAGAAAGGGAATGGTGGGACTGGAGAGATGGCTCAGCGGTTAAGAGCACCGTCTGCTCTTCCAGAGGACCCGGGTTCGATTCCCAGCACCCACATGGCAGCTAACAACTGTCTGTAGTTCCAGTTCCAGGCAAACACCAAGGCAAATAAATAAGTAAATAAAGTTTAAAAAAAAAAAAAAAAAAAGAAAGGGAATGGTACTGTCATGGGTCCTGAAGTCTGTCATGTTCTTGTCACATGTTGTGGTGAGGAGTAAATGAAGATGTTGGTTGGTGTCAAGAGTATGAGAACCACTGTACACATCCACCATGACAAGCTTATCTGGATGGTGGTAAGTGGTTAATGATGTTGCCCATATTCCCAGAGCCTATGCCTTGCCCAATAGGAGATTATTCTGGCTCCAGAAACTTCCCAGGCTCTCTTGTCACATTCTTTGTCTTTCCCATCTGGCCTCTTAGTATTTGTCGTCAGCATTCACCAATAACCCCCCATAAGGTGGTAAGAACTTACTTCTGATATATATTATATATAAACTTTATATATGTATACACTTGCTGAGTAGATCAGCTTGACCTTGAAATCACAGAGATGTACCTTCCAAAGAACTTTAGTTTTCAAAAAAAAACCCCAAAAAACAGCAATGCTTGTCTTGCAAGCTTGAGGACCCAGGTTCAATCCCCAGAACTCATGTAAAAATGCTCAGTGTGGTGGTGATGTCTGTCTGCCCATTCCCAACCCTCCCACTCCTGCCCCCAGCACTGCGGAGACAGAAACAAAAATACAGCTCCTGAAGAATACCCAAGCTGCAAACCACAACCCCAGAACAGCTTGAGACCAGAAGGAGCTTAAGAGAGACATCTAGGGAGTCCCCTAGGAAGAGAAACTAGAGAAGATCTCCTTAGCTAATTGGGAGCATAAGGGTTGCAACCAAGAAGGGGTGGGAACAAATCATGAGAGAAGGAGATGATTGAGTGAGAGAAACAACAAGGAGGGAGGAAAAAAAAAAGAGGTGGAGATCAGTAATAGAGGAAGTCAGTGTAGAGTTGGAAAAAGACTGGATGCTAGGGAAACCTCCAAGAACTCACAGGATGTCCCTGTCTAGGTTTCCAACCAATAGAGAAGGTATTGCCTAGACTTGACTTCCCATAAATGAATAGCCACCCTAAGTGCCATCACAGAACTTACATCCAATAATGAATAGAGGTAGAGGCAGAGATACATGGATGAGTACTGGGCTGAGTTCCTGGTCCAGCTAGAGCAGGGCTCTGTGTGTGTGTGTGTGTGTGTGTGTGTGTGTGTGTGTGTGTGTGTGTGTGTTAAGAGATAGGGATTATGAGAAAAATTCTTACAGTGATGGATGGCTGGAGCTATGAGGAGCTCACTAAATCGAGAACAGCCACTGGGGAACCATCAGGAAAAGGAACTAGGCCCTCCAAGAATAGGCAGCTGTCCACTGACATGGGCAGTATGTGGAACCTCAAGGGGAGCCATTCCCTCCAGAGAAACACCTAACCCAGTCTTGATATTAGGACAAGGAAATTGGACTTGCCTGTAGTGGATGCTGAGCTGATCCACCTTAGAACTTCCTGTCCTTTCTGGGGAGGGGATGGGGGGATGGGGAGGAGGGAGGCTGAAGGCTGACTGGGAGGGGTTGGGAAGGGAGGGGAACAAGAGTATACATGGATAAAAGACCTTATCAATAAAATTTTAAAAATAGATTTTATATATATATATATACATGTAAAATACCACTGCTGTGAGGTGCTGTGAGGACCAAGGCAGGACTCAATGGGAGTCCACGGAGCTGACAAAGCTTTTTTTTTTTTAAATCTGAAGGAGTAAGGGAAGAGACACATACACTCTTGATGATTTCCTTCTGACATTTTTTTATTCTTTATCTTCTTATTTTTGCTCCTACATCTCTCCTAGTACACTCCTCCTCTCATTGCTGATGTTTAACTTCTAACTCACTTCATTTTTTTTCCCTTACAGCTTATGTTCTCCAGTAGAATCTTCCAAGCAATATAAAAATTACAATGTGGTTACAGTCTATTTTTCAAGTGAATGATTACAATGAATACAAGTTAAAAAAAAAAAGCCAGCATGTTTTCCATATCCCTTACATGATTAAACATTTTACATATTACAGGTGGAAAATAAATTGTAGCAAGAACCCATATACATTCATGTCCAAGCAACCTGTTATAGATTAACCAAGTGTGAGCAAGCAAGGTGTTTGTCTCAGCCAGTTCTTTTACTGGCAGGCTGCATATTATTACAATTACAAAGAAAACAGGACCAACTGTTTTTATTATTTATCTCAAAAGGTAATCTTACAAGAAATCTTAGAAAAAAATCACAAATCTCAACTTTTATATATGAAAAACAATCAACTGTACTTTAAATCTTTAGGGTGCATACCCACTCATCAACAGCTTTTTATATCAGGAAGCTGAGGGCAGAAATGGGCACAAGGAATTACTCACCATCCCATCCTATCAAGAAGGGTGCGTCAGCTAATAAAACTGGGCTGCTTTGTCCTTGGTTCCTGACCTTAGTGAGTCCCTCACTCAGCTATGTACCTTTGTAACCTTAGATTATCTTCTTGGGTTTTACACCTCAAAGCTATTATCAAAACATCTTATCCTAACCTGACGTCATTTTAAGCTTTGTTTCAGCTGATGCACTCTGAAACCTGTGAACACATCTCTCAACATTAAGATGAAAAGAATTTAAGTTACCTCGGCTACTGATACCCAATTGCTCTTCTTACTCATGAACCTAAGCCACAGTCTATGTGGCTCCTCAACAGAAGCTCAATATTTTAGCTGTGGCACTTCATTGTTTTCTTTTTCATCCTCTGCAGTCTCTGTTTTATCAGGTACAGCATTTATCCTACCTTTACCTATATTATTTTTTTCCACTAAACTAACTTCTATCATAATTCCTTACTATATTTATTAAAAACCCTCAATCATCAAAATTCTATTCACACTGACATTATTATTGTATAAAATCATGGCTTCAGTTAAACAGTACAGCTTAGGAGAAAATCATCTTCATAATAATCCACAGGTAGAAATACCCAGTAAAATGGGATATTTCTATAAGATGATCATACTGCATTAAGGGTAATGTGGATCCTCCCACACCTGTTCAAATCATGCCAGATACCAGAGAAAAATGGCAGAGACACAGCAGTAGTAAGAAATATTCCGGAGCCAAGGCTCTCAGGGCCTTGTCTACCTGAGATTCACCCATCAGGGTTTTGTTTCCTAGTGGGCCAATTCCCTGAAGTCAGTTGCCATCTGCTGCTCCTGTGACATGGCCATCAGCACAAGAAGATTCTGGGCCCATTAGCTATCCAGTCTACTCTAACTGATGAGACTGTACATCAAAGGAGGTGGACAGTGTTTCTGAAGAAGATGCCTGCTGACCTCTGACCTTTGCATGTGCATGCACAAACATGCAAGCAAACGTGTACACACACACACACACACACACACACACACACACACACACACACACACGGTTTTGTTTTTTTTTTTAAACTTTATTTATTTATTTATTTATTTATTTGCCTTGGTGTTTGCCTGGAACTGGAACTACAGACAGTTGTTAGCTGCCATGTGGGTGCTGGGAATCGAACCCGGGTCCTCTGGAAGAGCAGACGGTGCTCTTAACCGCTGAGCCATCTCTCCAGCCCCCACACACATGGTTTTTTAAAAAAATTTAAATTGCTATGAGCATCTCTTATGGCTAAATTTCCTTGAAGTTGAGATGAAGGCTGAGAAGGAATGACAGAGCCCAGTCCTGACTGAACACGGTGCACCAAGGGGCTTCTTCCAGCTGAATGTCAGTCAGAGGAGCTTGTCAGCGACACTTGTGCTGCCTACACTGCCTGAAAGCAGCATTTGGTCAGCATCCTTTAATAATTTAATTCTTCATTTACATCTTTCACTTGCTTATTGGCTATGAGGTCAAGGACTTGTTTATTTCTTTGGTTTGCTCAGTGTCTCTCTGGTCTCAGCCCACAGTAGGATTTTAGTAACTAGTTATTTCACAGATGAGGAAATCCAGAAATGGAATTCGACCACATGCTTTTTTGGTGAGTTACAAGCTTAACTTCTTAATTTTTCAACTTTTTGAGCTTCCTAGAAGCCAAAGTGAAGAGAACCAGCATGAATGAGTAGCAAATATTCAGATACGGCTCAGGAGAAACACCCCATCCTCAGCCCCTCATTGGCTCTTGGCTTCCTTTTCTATTACCCTTGTCTTCCTGTTTTTTCTAGTAACAGTTTTCAAACTTGTAGTACTTGATAAAATGATTGGTGAGTTGTGTCTTCACTAATGCATCTGTAAGTCTATCCACAGCACCTGATAGCGTCTGTACACAACAGGTGCTCAGCAAATGGTTGTTGAATCAATAAAAGATCATTATTCCTGCCACTGACCTCAGAAATGAATTACTCCCTCTAGTCTTCATGAGAGGACACACAGAAAGAGTCACAGGCCTGTTCCTCATAACAATTTGGGATAAAAGCTGATGGCAATGCCACCAAGGGAAGACGGACAAAAATAGTTTCACAGAAAGTACAGGTGACACACCCTGATGCTGGCTTTGCTGGGACAGGCATGAAGTATCCTCCACTGCTATTCCTCTGTGTAGCCTCTTCCTAGATGCTGGGCTAATGAGGGGCAGTGGATCTAGTGTTAACTCTGAGAGATACGTGGGAGGAAGCTGTTTGTATTTGAGTTAAATGCAGAAGGCTCGTAACCAGCAGTTAGTCAGGTGAGTGAACTTTATTTCCACTTCAAGTTAATTGATGCCCTTTGCAGAGAGCACTTTGAGATGTGAAAATAATCTGGCAGAGATAAGTGTTCTGAATGGGGCCTATAATAATGTACACTGAGTCTGTGTGTGACCATAGAGTATAATCATGTGCTCATAATTCAACACACTTAAGGAGAAATGTAGTAAAAGAGAAAGAAAAAGCAACTCTATAAAAGCATGTACCTGGGACTGGGAATGTGTCTCTTTGGTGGAGCCTAGCAAGCTTGAAGCGGTGGTTTCAATCATTAACATTAACCGGGTGTGGTGGTACACACCTGTAATCCCATCAGGAGGTGGAGGCAGAAGGATTAGAAGTATAATATCATCCTTGGGTACATAGCAAGCTCACAACCTAGGCCGAATTAGACCCTCACTTTAAAAAAAAATCTTAATAATGGATCCTTAGTTGGCAAATATTCCATAGGCGCTGCTATTACATTCCAGGTATGGAGAAACATTTCTAATTTCTTTGAATCATTATTTTTATTGGAAGTATCACTACCTATTGATGAGACTTCATGAAAAGAAATGGGGAAAAATAAACAAATATTTTGCATCATATGTTCTGATGGCAGCTCTGGAATCAACATTCTTTTTGTTTTTGTTTGGGGTATTTTGATATTTAGTTAGTTAGTTAGTTAGTTAGTTAGTTAGTTGTGTTTGAGTGTTTTGCCTGCATGTACGCCTGTGTCCATGGTGCCCACAGAGATCAGAAAGGAATGTTGAATTCCCTAGAAGGTTGTAAAACACCACGTGGGTTCTAGGAACTGAACTTGGGTCCTCTGCAGGAGTAGAGCTCTTAATTGCTTAGCCCTCAGGAGGTTAGGGATAGGCTTTGTTTATTTGTGTTTGTTAAGATAAGGTCCTTGTAGCCCAGGCTTGCCTCTAACTTCCTGTGTAACCAAGGACAACCATGAACTCCTGATTCTCCTACCTCCATCTCCTCGGGGCTGAAATTGCAAGAGTGTGGTGGGGGTCAAACCTCAGGACTTCCTGCATGGTAGGCAAGTACTCAACCAAGGCAAGGTACCTTTTACCTTAGAAACAGCATTCTGTTTACCTTTCCCAGCACAGAGCTGGGCAGGTATCAGCCCCTCAATTATGAACTAAATTAAAGCTCTGAAATAATCTCGTGACTATAAACTTCTTCGTGGTCTGGCTTTTATCCCCCTGTCTGATCAAGACAAACATGCATTCTTGAAAGCAAACCAATTACTGTATTTCAGTTGCTGGGAAAACACCACAAAACCATAACCTCGAGTCAATAGTTTGAGGGTCTTGAGTGTTGCCAGGCAATGTTTCCTGAGGGTGGTTTGTGGCCTGGGGATTGTCAAGGGTTAGTATGTTGATATGCTCTGGGCACCCACTACACACCCAGCATGTTCCCAGCTGCCACAGAATCAAGTGACCTAATCTAATGATGCAAAGTAGAGAGAGAATCAAGAGATTTTGCATACAACAAGCATTCAGTGGAGCTATTATATGTGTACAAAACTCAATAGTTGTAATTTCAAATTCTGGGCTAGGCTCCAGACATCTGTACCCAAGATCTATCTAAGAGATGTATTCTGTCTCCAAGAGCAACAGCTCACATGTCTGTCATTAGCACAATGAAAGGTGTGTTTGAAACCTGGTGGAAAACAGTTTGTCCAACAACCCTCATGTTTACATAATAAGTACTTGATGTCCTATTGAATGTGAGAGATTTTAAAAGATTCAACCTTTTAAAATAACTGCATTCAACATGTAGTTAACTGATCTAAGCTCAAAGGGACATGGAAAAACTCCCACCTCTTTATGAGTTTGAATTCCTTTGAAGACTAAAGAGAAAGAAGTTTAGAGCAGGGTGTTTTAATTTAATGTTATGAAGTTTAATATATTTGGAGGGCTGGTGAGATGGCTCAGCAGGTAAAGGGCATATTTATCATGGCATGGGTGAGCCCACACACGACCAATATTTAAGTAAATAAATGTTAAAAGATTAAAGTTTATTATATGTTCGAAGTATTCCAGTTTTAAAATATTTGCTTTGAAATTTTTAAAAAGTGTAAAAATTAAAAATACACAACTTGATATGTTTTTTCCTATTTGTCCTACCTGTGTGGGACCATGACAAAACACTAACAGAGGCCGCTTTAGATGCCCCAGTCCCCTCTAGCATAACGACAACCTTGACCTCTAAGGCCGTAGGTTTGGCCTCTTCAAGTGCTCTCTTGCGAGTGATGTGCTTGTACGTCTGTGTAGGTATGGGTATGGATGGGAGTTCCTGGGGGTTCGGGTGCATGTGAGGGAGTATGGGTATGGGTGGGGATTTCTAGGTTCAGGTGCATGTCGGGGGTGCACTCATCAGGGCTCATTTGAAAGCTGAACTTAGAATAGTATTATTAAAGCTACAGAAATATTTTTAATAATTTATTTTTACTTTATGTTCATTGGTGTTTGTCTGCATACACATCTGTGTGAGTGTGTCAAAAGCCCTAGACGGGTGCGAGCTGCCATGTGGTTGCTGGGAATTGAACCTGGGTCCTCTGGAAAAGCAGCCAATGCTCTCAATCTCTGAGCCATCTCTCCAGATACTGAAAATCTTGTTCTAAGCATGGTGGTATTTTGCTGGGTTCCTGTAGGTTGTACCTGTGTACTCAGTCTCAGCCTCCCACGCTCTCTCCCTCCCTCTTACTTACTATTTATTTATTTAGTTGGTTTTTGTGAGTCTCTAACTTGCTAAGCAGCCAAAAATGACCTTGAGGTTCTAATCCTCCTGCCTCTGCCTCCCAAGTACTGAGATTACAAGAATGTACTACCAGGCCCAGCTTTATCTTCATTTTTCTGTAAACAAATCATTTTCCTTCGATGGCCACTATGCAAACAATTCAAAGGAGTCAACAGAATGGGAATGCGTTTCATTTATTCACTGAGCAAGCATTTATTGGTGTCTTCATTGTGCTAGGGACTGCCTATGTCACCAAAGTTACAAAAGCAGTTTGGGATCCGGAGGGCAGGGCATTGGTGAGGGAGATGACGAGATAGATGCCCTGGATTCCACAGGAGTTTACCTCACCTACTCACAAGGCCCAAATTCTTCCCAGGACTGAGCCTCTAAAGATGGGCAGAGGTCATCCCAGAGAGTGACCAGTGTAGTGGGGAATGAGGGCTGATGGAAGGAGGCAGGCTGTGTGCTCTGGCACAGAGGCAGGAGACCTGGGCATTTAGGGAACAGAACACTTACTCTACATGAATGAAGACAGCTGAGTTAAAATGGTACACTGAACAAATGGGGGTTTTTCTCCACTTCAAAACCTCATTATTGGGACTGGAGAGATGGCTCAGCGGTTAAGAGCACCGTCTGCTCTTCCGGAGGACCCGGGTTCGATTCCCAGCACCCACATGGCGGCTAACAACTGTCTGTAGTTCCAGTTCCAGGCAAAACACCAAGGCAAATAAATAAAGTTTAAAAAAAAAAAAAAAAAAAAAAAAAAAAAAAAAAAAAAAAAAAAAAAAAAAAAAAAAAAAAAAAAAAAAAAAAACCTCATTATTGTTATAGGGAAATTCACAGACAGGGAGAACCGGAGAGCCCAGAAGAGCAAATTTCAAGAAGCTAGAAATTGAATGAAAAACTGAGTAGATTTGTCTTCAAACGAGTGACCAAAGTCAAGAGATTCCTGAGGGAAAGGAGATGCATTTGATCTGCATGGACGATGAGTGTAGGGATTAGGCCCCACACAAAGAAGCAAGAGCTGGGCAAACAGCCCTCCTGAGGAGCTGTCACAGAAGACAGCTGGAGCTGGTGAGGAGCCCTGACCAGCCAAGCACAGCCAGCCTTAGCAAAGGGCACCAGTGGGAAAGACTGTATGGGTGCATCTATGTGAGAGTGGGCCTGACTGGGACCTGTGTGGCCTGCACAGCCAGAGTGTAGGAAGAGATTGGTCCTGTCACTGTACTTCCCCTCAGGATAACAGCAGCAACTCCCTCACACCTGCTTCTCTCCAGCCACTTGGACTACTTGGCTTGGATAAAGGCCAGAGAGAAAAAGATTCCACTCTGCTTAAGCTACTGTAGATTGAAGGTGGTTTCTTCTGCTGAATGCATCCCCTTCAAAACACCCCAACTAGGGCTGGACAGGCAGTGGAAAGGATAAAGGCCTTGCAAGCCTGGCAAACCGAGCTCAGTCCCTAAAACCTGTGTAAAGGTGGAAGGGAAGAGTCAATGCCACACAATAGTCTTCTCACCTCCATATACCTACTGTAGCCTGCGCACCTTGGCAACTCCCACCCCCGGTCCCAACACACACACACACACACACACACACACACACACACACACACACACACACACACACACACAGAGAGAGTTCAGCTTCAGGGTAACTGGAAAATACAGTTCCTGGCTGGGCAGTCAAGCCCCAGATAAACTCTATTTCTACAGATAGCAGAAGTTCACAGCAGCCTTGCTACCCTTTCAGGCCTAGAAGCAAGCTCTCCTCACAAAGTGCCCTTTCACCTGCTTCCTCCCACACCTCAGACTCCTTCCTGCAGGAACCTTTTCACTAATGATGTGAACAAATAACAACAACAGGTTTGGCAGATGCTGTGTGTGTGTGTGTGTGTGTGTGTGTGTGTGTGTGTTTATCATTTGGTTCTCACGGAAGCCTTTTTGTGATTGTCTCTCTTTGGATTTCACAGATGTGGAAACTGAGTCTTAAAAAGGATAGGCACCTTGCCAGATCCCCAGCTTTGATCAACAGAGATCAGGGCCCAACACAGGGTTGTTTGGCTCCAAGGGGATTACTCTGTTAGGAAGCATAGTCCTGGGCAGCTAAGGAAATAACTAACAATGCATGCGGGCTACCAAAGGAAAGCTATCCAGAAGGTATCCTGCTGCCTCCCTGCAGGTGGCAATTATCTGAACTCTTTCCTAAGGAGTCTCTCCATCATCCTGGGATTACTCATGTATGGTTGTCAACAGAGAGGAAAATAGAATTCTGTATTTTAAGTCATCGTTATTTTGAACCATTTTTCAGCAAGACGAGTATTTCAACTGAGTACTTCCTAGTGTTTCTCCTGTCATGGGTGGGATATGTGGAGCATGGAAGCATTTTGTGACATGTTAGAGAAACCCTAGGGTTCTCAAAGTCCGCAAAGGACTTTTCCTATTCACATTTCTTTATACTACACATAAAAAGTAACAAAACACAAAGCATTTCAAAAGTCAGTAAATATTTAATTAGGATAAAATATTCAAGTAATAGCTTTTCAGAGTTTTTATGAGGAATCAGCTTTCTTTCTCAAATATATTTTCTATATTAGATTTTATGGTTGAGATGGCTACAAAATCCTTGGGTCTGTTTTTCTAATTATCCTTTCTTCAGATTCCTGGTCACCATGAGCATTGACAAGAAACTGCTCATGTGGAGCCTGCAAATGGCAGTAACATCCATCATGTCTCACCATTGTCAGAACCGGCTTTCTTGTTCTTAATAGAATTAGGGTCCTTAGGTGCACCCCTGCCTGGTGGAATTGTTCTCGAAGCTAGTGGCTCTGCCTCTGCTTTCACAGACAACATGCAATTGCTCTATTGCTTGAAATAATACAAAAGGCATCCGAATACAATGGCGCTTTGCTTCATTATCTACAAGTCATGCTGGAATTTTCTTCAGACACAGGCACAGTTCTCTGTAGCTACAATACTTATTCTTTAGGTTTCAGATAATTCCAGCTGAGTCACAGATAAACATTTGCAATTTTGTTCTTATAAAAGCATCTTTTTCTTTGAATCTAAAACTGTTGCTAACTAACACACATTGACATTGTGGGTGGTTCCCAAGGTATCTCTGGCCCCAATGGCTGGCTGAGTGGCACAGAGTTCAGATCAGTTGTGATACCTTACAGTTACAGTTATAGAGAATAGATTCAGATTAAAGTCAGAAAATGCCTGGAGAAGACCACAGGAAATCAGGCTCTTGTTCCCATTGTCCTCTAAAGAATTCTCCAAACAGGGACATGGAAACATGAATAAAGTGTTGCAAACCAGAGGAACACCTCTAACCTCAGTGTCAAGGTGTTTAAACAAGAGTTGTTGGAGCTGAAGAGATGGCTCAGTGGTTTAGGAGCACTAGCTGCTCTTCCAGAGGTCCTGAGTTCAATTCTCAGCACTCACATGGCAGCTCACAACTGTCTGTAGTTCCATTTCCAGGCAAACACCAAGGCAAATAAATAAATAAATAAATAAATAAATAAATAAATAAATAATAAAACAAGGGTTTTCAAGAAAAAAAAAAAAAAACAAGGGTTTTCACATGGGAACATAGGGCCTGCATGGGTCACTCAGTGCCCAGCCCAGCACCAGCCACAGAAGTCAGTGACACTGTGCTATCCAAAGCCTCAGGCACAAGAAAGAAAGATCTTCTACCTTTAGGAGAGCTCATGGGTGCCAGGGTTGTGTTCCAGAAACTGGTCAAGGGCTAGGCCAGCCAGAAGAGGCTGAACCCCTGGCCCCAAGTTCAGCATTCACTAAATATATCTGCTCATACAGTTCTTGAAATTTTTGATGAGGGATTAAAAAATGTCCTAAGTCAAATGTTGAAGCTTCCAAAACCTGTGAGTGGGTGAGATTCCTAGCTTTCAACTTTTATCTCATTTTTTCACACTAATAAATAAATGGCAAGACAGCTGTCTGGATAGTCAACCCATTTCGGGATAAAACAGTGGAGGCCCTGTTCTGTCTTTTTACTCTGCTGGTGACAGACAGGGCAGTGAGACTCGGGTTTTGTTCACCTTTAAGTATTTCTAACTTTCTAACATTTCAGCAAAGTATTGCAATGCATTAAAAAGGCAGACAGGAGAGACAGACTGATACCTTTGAAACTCAGACCTGTGTCCAGACTGGAATCAGAGGTGAGCAGATTCCAGCTCTTGGGCTGCCCATCTGGAAAATTCCTCTCTGGGCCGGGGTCACACCCAAGGGTCTGATCTCAGACTCTTGCTAGCAGACAGGCCATAGGCTTTATCTGTGAGGGGCCTCCTCCAGTGCCCCCTAAAAGAAGGAAACTTGGACACTTGGACCCTGCCTCCAAGGTGAACTGTGTCATCAGGGACAGAATGACACCTTTGAAACTGAGATCTGTGTCCAGAGTGGAATCAGAGATCATGAAGACCCCTTACTCAGAGCAGAGAGGAGACACCAAGCCCTCTAGCCACAACTGACTAGGAGCTGACTAAACGTGAACCACTGAAGCCATGGGCAGACAACAGTGCAAGAATACATATAACAATATAAAGAACAACAAGGCAACACCAGAAGAAACTGGTGGTTCTATACCACCAAGATCTAAACAGAGCCAATGAAGAGGAAACAGAAAAAACAACAGCAAAAACACCTTTATGAAAACTATAGAAGCCTTAAAAGAGGATATTAAAAAATTCCCTTAAAGAAATAGAAGAAAATACGAACAAAAAATTGGAAGAGATGAACAAATTCTTGAAAGAAAACCAAGAAAAAGAAACCTAAAAAATGAAGGAAATATTCCAGGAACTAAAAATTGAAATAGAAGCAATAGAAAAGGTACAAAATGAGGCAAAGGTGGAAATAGAAAATCTGAAGAAAAGAGCTGGAACTACAGATATAAGCATAACCAACAGAATCCAAGAGATGGAAGAGAAAATCTCTGGAATGGAAGACTCAATAGTGGAAATAGATACATCAGTCAAAGAAAACACTAAAACCAAAAAAGTGATTACACAAAATGTTCAGGAAATTTGGGACACCATAAAAAGACCTAACCTGAGAATAATAGAAATAGAAGAAGGAGAATACGAGCCCAAAGGCACAGATAATATATTCAATAAAATCATAGGAGAAAACTTCCACAACCTAAAGAAGGAAATGCCTATAAATATACAAGAAGCTTACAAGACAACAAATAGATTTGACCCCCCAAAAAAGTCTGCTCGCCACATAATAATCAAGCCACAAAACATACAGAACAAAAAAAAAGTTTAAGAGCTGCAAAAGAAAAGGGTCAACTTACCTATAAAGGCAGATTCATTAGAATACACCTGACTATTCAATGGAAACAATGAAAGCAAGAAGGTCTTAGTCAGAAGTTATACAGACACTAAAAGAGCATAACTGCCAACCTAGACTACTATACCCAGCAAAACTATCAATAACCATAGATGGAGTAAACAAGATATTTCATTTCAAACTCAGACTTAAACAATACCTATCTACAAATCCAGCCCTTTAGAAAGCATTAGAGGGAAAACCTAAGGATTTCAGATACACCCATGAAACTACAAACAATCAATAATCTCACAGAAGAAAAGCCCAAAGGAAAGAAATACATACAAACTACCACCAAAAATAACAGGAAATATCAGTCAGTGGTCACTAATATCCCTTAATATCAATGGACTCAACTCACCTATAAAAACACACACACTAATACGATGGATAAAATAACAGAAGCCATCATTCTGCTGCATACAGGAAACACACCTCAACCTTAAAGACAGACACAGGTTCAAAGTAAAGGGTTGGGAAAAGATTTTCCAATCAAATGGCCCTAAGAAACAAGCTGGTATTGCCATCCTAATATCAAACAAAGTAGACTTCAAACTAAAATCAATTAAAAGAGACCAGGACGGACATTACTTATTCATCTCAGGAAAAAATCTCAGAGGAGATTTCAATCCTGAATATTTATGCCCCTAATATAAGGGCACCTATCTATTTAAAAGAAACAATACTAAAGCTCAAATCCCACATCAGTTCTCATAGCCTAATAGTGGGAGACTTCAATACCCCACTTTCACCCTTGGATAGGTCAACCAGACAGAGACTCAACAGAGAAATAAGGAGTCTAACAGATGTTATGATACAAATGGATTTAATAGATATTTACAGAAGCTTCCACCCAAACTCAAAGGAATATACATATTTCTTAGCACCACATGGAACTTTCTCTAAAACTGACCACATAATTGGTCATAAAGCAAATATCAATAGATACAAAAAATGGAAATAATCTCTTGTATCATATCAGACCACCAGGGCCTAAAGTTAGAGTTCAACAACATCAAAAATCACAGAAAGCCTACCAACTCATGGAAACTAAGCATCACTCAACTGAACCACCTCTGGGTCAAGGAAAAAAATTGAGAAAGATATCAAAGTCTTCCTAGAATTTAACAAAAATGAATCCTCAACATACCCAGACTTATGGGACCCAATGAGAGCAGTCTTAAGAGGAAAATTCATAGCATTAAATGCCTATATGAAAAACCTAGAGAAATACCACACTAGAGAATTAACAGCACAGCTGAAAACCTTACAGCAATTAGAAGCAAACTCACCTAGAAAGAGTAGGTGGCCGAAATAATCAAACTTAGAGCTGAAATCAATACAATTGAAACAAAAAGAACAATACAAAGAATCAATGAATCAAAGATTTGGTTCTTTGAGAAAGTCAACAAGATAGATAAACCCTTATCCAAACTAACCAAAAAGCAGAGAGAGAGTATCCAAATCAACAAAATCAGAAATGAAAAAGGGGACATAATAGGCTCCCAGGAAATCCAGAGAATTATCAGGTCATACTTTGAAAATCTATATTCCACAAAAATGGAGAACCTAGAAGAAATGGACAGCTTTCAGGTACCATTTGCCAAAATTAAATCAAGATCAGATTAAAGACCTAAACAGTTCTATACCACCAAAGGAAATTGAAGCTGTCATTAAAAGCCTCCCAAGTAAAAAAGGCCCAGGTCCAGATGGTTTCAGTGCAGAATTCTACCAGACATTCAAAGAAGAACTACTACCAATACTCCTCAAACTGTTTCACACAATAGAAACTGAAGGAATATTGCCAAACACTTTTTATGAGGCCATAATTACCCTAATACCCAAGCCACTCAAAGATGCAACAAAGAAAGAGAGTTACAGACCAATTTCCCTCATGAATATTGATGCAAAAATTCTCAACAAAATTCTAGCAAACAGTATCAACAGCATATAAGAAATATCATTCACCACGATCAAGTAGGCTTCATCCCAGAAATACAGGGATGGTTCAACATATGAAAAACCATAAATGTCATCCATCATATAAACAAACTAAAGGGGAAAAAAAACACATGATCATATCCTAAGATGCTGAAAAAGCCTTTAACAAAATCCAACACTCCTTTATGATAAAAGTTCTGGAGAGATCAGGAATACAGGGGAAAAATCTAAATATAATAAAGACGATTTACAAGAAGCCAACAACCAACATCAAACTAAATGGAGAAATACTCAAAGCAATCCCACTAAAATCAGGAACTAAACAAGGCTGTCCTCTCTCCCCTTATCTATTCAATATAGTTCTCGAAGTTTTAGCTAACCCAATAAGAGAACAAAAGGAGATTAAGGGGATACAAATTGGAAAAGAAGAAGTGAAACTGTATTTGCAGATGATATGATTGTATACATAAGTGATCCACAAAATTCTACCAGGAAACTTCTACAGCTGATAAACACCTTCAGCAATGTAGCAGGATACAAGATTAACTCAAAGAAATCAGTAGCCCTCCTATACACTCAAGATAAAAGGGCTGAAAAAGAAATAAGGGAAACCTCACCCTTTATATAGCTGCAAATAGCATTAAATAGTAACTATAACCAAAGAAGTAACAGATCTATTTGACAAAACTTTAAATCACTGAAGAAAGAAATTGAAGAGGATATCAGAAAATGGAAAGATCTCCCATGTTCCTGGATAGGTAGGATCAACAGAGTAAAAATGGCAATTCTACCAAAAGCAATCTACAGATTCAATGTACTTCCCATCAAAATCCCAACACATTTTTTTACAGACCTTGAAAGAACAATATTCAATTTCATTTGGAATAGCAGGAAAGCCAGGATTACCAAAACAATTTTGTTCAACAAAAGAACCTCAGGAGGCATCACCATCTCTGACTTCAAGTAATACTACAGAGCTACAAGTAATAAAAAACAGCCTGGTACTGGCATAAAAAGAGACGTGTGGATCAATGGAATCAAACTGAAGATCCTGACATTAACCCAAAAACCTATGAACACCTAATCTGTGACAAAGAGGCCCAAAATATTCAATGGAAAAAAGATAGTATCTTTAACAAATGGTGTTGGCATAGCTGGATGGTAGTGTGTAGAAAAATGCAAATAGATCCAAGCCTATCACCCTGCACACAACTCAAATCCAGATGGATCAAAGACCTCAACATAAGCCCAGCCACACTGAACTTGATAGAAAAGAAAGTGGGAAATACTCTCCAACGCACTGGGACAGATGACCACTTCCTAAATATAACACCAGTAGCATAGACACTAAGAACAACAATCACTAAGTGGGACCTCCTGAAACTGAGGAGCTTCTGTAAAGCCAAGGACACAGTCAATAGGACAAAACAATAGCCTACAGAATAGGAAAAGATTTTCACCAAACCTACAAGTGACAGAGGACTGATCTCTAAAATATATAGAGAACCCAAGATACTAGAACCTAAAACCTTGAATAATCCAATCAAAAAATGGAGTTCAGAACTAAAAAGGGAATTCTCAGCAGAAGAATTACAAATGGCTGAAAGGCACTTGAAAAAGTGCTCAGTATCTTTAGCCATCAGAGAAATGCAAATCAAAACAACTTTGAGATACCACCTTAGCCTGTCAGAATGGCTAAGATTAAAGACACAGATGACAGCCTATGCTGGAGAGGTTGAGGAGCAAGGGGAACACTGTTCCATTGTTGGTGGGAGTGTAAGCTTGTTCAGCCACTCTGGAATACAGTATGGCAGATTCTCAGAAAACTGGGAATCAATCTCCCCAAGGATCCAGCAATACCACTACTGGGCATATACTCTAACGATGCACATTCGCACTCCAAAGGCCTTAGCTGAACTATGTTCATAGCAGCATTATTTGTAATAGCTCAAGAAATGGAAACAACCTAGATGCCCCTCAACTGAACAATGGATTAACAAACTGTGGTACATCTACACAATGAAGTACTACTCAGCAGTAAGAAGAAATGATATCCTAAAATTTGCAGTCAAATGGATGGATTTGGAGAATATCCTCCTGAGCGAGGTATCACAAACCCAGAAAGATAAGCAGGGGATGTATTCACTCATTAGTGGACTTTAAACAAAGCAAAGCATTCCCAAGCTGCAAACCACAACCACTGAACAGCTTGGGATCTGAAACACCTTGGCCCGTCACCTTGGAGTCCATTCCCTCCAGAGGAACATCTGATCCAGTCTTGATGTTAGTAGTGAGTAAAATAGATCTGCCTGGAATGGATGCTGAACAAAGCGCCTTGGGACCTTGGGACCTCCTGCCCTTGTTGGGGAGAAGATAAGGAGATGGGGAGAAGAGGGAGTGACTGGGAGGGGTGGGAGAGGGAAGGGAGTTTGAACAAGGGAACACATGGATAAAAAAATGAGACTTTATTCATAATTTTAAAAAAAGGAAAAAAAGAAAGTAAGATGAACTTTCTTGTTGAGTAGCTCATTGTGGTACTGGAAATTGGAACATACTTTTTAACTGTGAAGTTTAATCATAGATTTTTGTTCCTACTAAAAGATGAGTGTTCACCTGTTCAGTTTCAAAAGTGGATGTGTCAGCTCTCCTTTTCAGTTATTTTGACTAGCATAAAAGAAACATTTGTCTTCATGAACTCTGTTTGAGTATTTAGGACTTCCTCTTCTGTAAACAATCGTTGTTTATAAGCCCAACATAGATATCAAATAAGTTTGAGGCTACATGGATCTGAACAAAAAATTATAACTAACAAAATTCAATGTTCTGATATCTATATTAAGTTATGTAAAAGGTTTTTTTTAATTTTTTTTAAACTTTATTTATTTATTTATTTGCCTTGGTGTTTGCCTGGAACTGAAACTACAGACAGTTGTTAGCTGCCATGTGGGTGCTGGGAATCGAACCCGGGTCCTCTGGAAGAGCAGAGGGTGCTCTTAACCGCTGAGCCATCTCTCCAGCCCCCAAAAGGTTTTATATTATAAGTAAAACCCTTTTTCTGTTTCTCTTTTTTTTTTTTTTTTTTTTTAAACATTTTTATTTATTTGCCTTGGTGTTTGCCTGAACTACAGACAGTTGTTAGCTGCCATGTGGGTGCTGGGAATCGAACCCGGGTCCTCTGGAAGAGCAGACAGTGTTCTTAACCGCTGAGCCATCTCTCCAGCCCCTCTGTTTCTCTTTTGTAGAAAGAAAAAAAGGCAGACAGACATACTATTAGACTACTAGAAGGTAACAAAAGAGATTTCTGCAAATAATTAAATCTATGGTACTTCTAGAAACTCACAAAATCAAAAATAATAATAATCTGAAAGATTAAACACTGTATTGGCAATATCTCTGAAAACTGAGATTTTGTTGCTGTCATAATTTTTGAAACAATGTCTCTTTGTAGCCCTGGTTAGCCTGAACTTTCTGTGTGAGTCCCCATGTGTGGCTTGAAATGCCTAGATTTTACATTAACTTACAAACTGTTACAGGCGACAAGATGATCAGCTGACAACCTACACTGTTTTCTGTGTTACAAAAGTATAACAATGTGACCATGATCATGGTAAAGGCTTCCCAGCAGCAAGTTTTGAGTAAAACCAAGATGCTAAAGTAATTAGTATCAGACTGAGGAAATTTCTAGAGGGAGATATCCCATACTATTTAAATATATTCTCAGCTGTGGTAAATCTCCAGTAGTTAAACAGGCCAGTATGCCTCTGGCTCATTCATGGCCCACTCAACAGAAAGCTGTACCCTAATTAATGGGACAAGGCACGAGCTGGAGTCAAGTAAATGAAGAATTGGTGCTAAGTTAAACTTCTGCAGAAATGTCCACAGACTTTAAGAGGCCAATGCCTGCTAATTCTTTTTTTTTTTTTTTTTCAAACCTCCACCTAACAATGAGCAGAACTCAGAAACACACAGTTCACATAAACAGACATCCAACAAGTATTCAAATATTCAAGGAACCTGGGATGGAGATGAACACTTGTAACCCTGCCACTCTGGAGGCTGAAGCAAGAGTCACAGGTTTGTTGAAGCCAGCCGGGCTGCACACTGAGTTCAAATTTAGCAAGATGCTATCTTTAGTTTGTTTATTTGATTGTTTGTGTAGTTGTTTGTTTTGGAACAAGGTCTCACTGTCCTACAACTCACTTTGTAAACAAGGCTGACCTTGAGCTCACAGAGGTTTTACCCTCCTCTGCCTCCCGAGTGCCAGGATTAAGGACGTGCACTACCACACCCAGTCCCACAAAATGCTATCTCGAATTCAGGACTGAATAATATTCAGTGGGAATCTGGGGATGTAGCTCAGCTGGTAAAATGAATGCTCAACATGCACCCCAAGTCCAAAGCTCTGAGTATAAACTGGGTGTAGTGATTCATACTTTCCTGTACTGGAGAGGAAGAAAGAGGAAGAACAGAAGTTCAAGGCTATCCTCAGCACTACATACTGAGTGAGGCCAGCCTGATCTACATACATAAGACCCTATCACAATAAAAAAGAAAAGAAAATTCTCAATGGCATTCATAACTAAATAATTGCACAATAAAGCAAGACAGACCTTGTCACATAGTGGATTGACAAACTTGAGAAAGATTTCTAACATCCAGTGGCTCTAATATAAGCAAGACCAAGACAAAAAAGGCTTTGGTGGGAGTATGCTCCAAAGCCAATAACTTCATCAGATAGGAATTTACTGTTTTTTCACAAAAGAAGTCTGGAGCTAGGCATCCCAGACTGGTACTGCCACATAGATTCACAAGGGTCTCCAGTCTCTTCTGTCTTTCTGCTTTGCCAGACTTAGCAGGAAGCTTCTGTTTTTCCATTCACTTCCTCGAGGCATCCCCGTTACAAGATGATTGTACTACCTCCACCTGCAGGTTCATAGTCCAGGTAAGACAGAAGGATGCAAAAGTGATGCTTTCTCAGGAGCCTCCAGCAGACATTCCCTTAACAGCCTGCAGCTCAGCCTGGTGCCTTCTAGAGAAGAGTCAGACTTTGGCCCCAGAGCTGCTTGACCTCTGACCTCCCATCCTGTGGTGGCTCTGCCTTTGATCCACCTTCACCTCGCTGATTAGAGCAGAAGTGTTAACCAGAAGCTTCCATGTCCCTTTCCCTCATTCTGGGTGAGTCCCAGCTTCCTGAGCCTGTTCTGCCCATGCCCAGTGCCCACCACTGAGGGAGCCACCTTTGTTGTTGTTGTTAGCTGCAGCCCTGGAGCCCACTCTGCCCACAGGCACTGCCAAGGGACTGCAATAGCCCCATACAAGGACAGATGGAAAGGAATTGGAGAGCTCTTTACCCTGCTTTGGGGTGGGACAAACCCTTTTGCAAACTTAAATTCCCAAGCTGCTTTACAGGATGAGTCTGAAACACACATCCTCAGTGGGATTTTGTCTCAAATCACACCGCAGTTTGCTTGTCTTCCCGGAAGCCCCCAGACTACCATCCCTAAAGGACTCACTTTCGAGTCCTCACAAAGAATCCTCAATTCTACCCCTGCTTCTCCATTTCCTGTTGCTCCGTGAGTAGGTGAAGTTTGCAGGGTCTCTGCAATGGCTTCCCCAGATAACATGTACGTCCAATCTTTGCTCAAGTCTTTCTTCAAGCATCACTTCTCCAGTGAGGATTCCCTTAACATTACTGCCTGGGTTAGACTCTTCCTCTGGTCTCATTCCTTGCCTGCACTTGCCAATGCTTCTTACCTCACCCACCCCCATTTACCAGAGCATGCACTCAGAGGCTAAGAACTTTCTCTCCCTTATCCTGTACACCCTACACTGCGGTTAGTGTCTGCCTCAAGTATTTTTGCTGATGCATACATTCATGAATGGTATCGGAGACTCCGTAAGGCTCTGTGTACTTGACAGTGTTTTCGGCTCCGAAAGGAGGCCAAGGCAGGGGCACAAAAGCATTTTGGTTTTGTTTTATGGAGGATAGATAGCCTTTTAGATTCTGTAGGCAATGTACAGAGATACCCAAGTTGATTCAGGACCTCCAAAAATCTCATTGCCTCAGGGAGGACTCGGACTCTCTGAACAGGTACTTTTTGAGCCTCTGAGGTGGCAAATGGGACTGTTTCCAGCCAGTATTGCTAGTGGCATTGACAGATGCACTTTTGTCTCAGAGGCAATGGAAAGTCACAGGTAGGGCTTAAGCTGAGGGAGAGGCAAACGGAGTGTGGCCAGGGCTGGAGAATGACTTAGGCGAGGTCAAGAGGGAAAAACCAGCCAAGTGATGGTGGCACAAGCATTTACTCACAGCACTAGGGCGGCAGAACCAGGACGATTTCTGAGTTCGAGGCCAGCCTGTTCTATAGAGTGAGTTCCAGGACAGCCTGGGCTATACGGAAAAACCCTGTCTCAAAAAATGAGATGGGAGAGGGAAGCAGTGTGGGGGCGGGTGCAGAGGCTGGGAGGTCAACTAGGGAGTCCTTTACCAATCCTGTCTCTCCTACCTTATTAGGGGCCAAGTGCTGAACTGAACTCTTGACACCAGAGGGCGCTATAGCCTAGGACACGGCACCTCCCTGCACTCTCAGACTCTTGTTTCTATTCTGGTCATAGCTGTCGGACACCTTTAGGCTTGTTTATTCCGCCTCCCGAGAGCCTTGGACAAACTAGGCAGCTTCTCGGGCTCTCTCACGCCTCAAAGAAAGCCAAGAGTCCTATTGGAGGCTCTTTGTGAGCCAGGAGAGGAAAGGTTAATACAACAGGAACTCAGCACACAGGTCCTCGGGCAATCTTTGTTCAGATTTGCATTGGCTCAGCTGTTTCTTTTTTCTATGTAAAAACCATTGAGACAGAGAGATCTTGGGGCTGGGTAGGTGGGTGCAGTGGGAAACACTGGAAACTGATGGCTGCCAGGGTCTAAATTAGTGGTTTTCAAAGTGTGTTTCTGGAGCCAGCAGCATCGAGGATTTTTACGAGTATTCAGACTCAGGATCTTATATTGCCTACTGATCTTGGGCATGGGGCAGAAGCTCAGTGTGATGCCCACGCAGGAAAGTTTAGGAATCAGAATCATTTGTTCTGAAAGCTCACAGCACCATATAGTGAGCACTACAACAGTCCTGTGAGGACTGTGGGGCCAAACAGGGGGCCAGGGTAGCTTCCTGGTACCTGGGAGCCAAAAGAAAGGCAAGAAATGGGTCTTCCAAGCATAAAACACATTGTTCCAAGATGGAGCAAGGTTGTATCCTGACAAACACCAGCTCCACAGGGCCTAACAGAACGCTCAGTCTTCCTCCTGCCAGCTCCGGATTTTTCTCCAGGCAGCTCTCTGGCTTTGAAAGCTGTCTTCCAAACAAGCTCTCCATAGTTAATAATTCATTCATTTCCACCACTTATTAATCAATACCTACGTAGCTCCAATCAGTTTTTTATTAGCACGGGATGTCCAGACTTCCTATTCTGCTTTAATAATGATAGTAACTGCCAACTGCTTCAGCCTGCCAGGCTCTCTGCCAAACACCTCGTGCAGAAAAGCTGCTCCAGTGACCACCATAAATGGGGTGCACTCATGGCCCTCATTTTACTGAGAAAGAAGCCTTCACCAAAAGAGGCTAAGCCATTTGCCAAAAGCACATCTCTAGATGTCATCTACCCCAAGCCAGCCCTCCTGGCCAGCAAAATAAGCCACATGCTTCTCCGTGTCTTGGAAGTTATAGAGCCCTGGCCCCAAAGGACAC
Source organism: Sigmodon hispidus (assembly GCA_004025045.1). Lineage (NCBI taxonomy): Eukaryota > Metazoa > Chordata > Mammalia > Rodentia > Cricetidae > Sigmodon > Sigmodon hispidus. Next base: position 163,899 of record PVIH01002787.1, read on the forward strand.
CCAACTATCATCCCCGGTACAAATGCTCGGTTCATTCCATGCATCTAGAAATGCTGAAATAGCTCCTGGGACACATTTCTATCTTGGGAGTTCCCTAGGGTTCTGGGATTCCAGGTCAGAACCACTGAACTGGTGCAACCTTTGCTCCGTACCCTCCCCCACCTACTGTGTGCACAGGAGTGTGGAGGCCTGAAGAGGGGCAGGGAGCACAGTAGAAACAGCTCTCCAGAAGCCTCCCTCAGAGCATCCCGACATCAGGGTCCTTGGGCCGTCATTCCTGCTTCCTCCTTTCCTCTCCCTCTGCTGAGGACAGACAGTTCTTCACCCAATGCTTTCAGTCTCTTCTTATTTTCACCTTGAAGCAGGTTCCAGCAGGTGTCAGCAGCAGTACTAACCAGGATAGAATATGGGCACATGCCCCCCCCCCACTCCCCTTAGTCCTCTCTTCCTAAGATGGAAAAGCTCTGGCCTCATTAGCCCCTCTCTTCATCAAAAAAATCAAAGCTTAGTGGTTTAGAGCACTGCTCTTCCAGAGGGCTGGGGTTCAAGTCCCAGCACCCACATGGTAGCTAACAGCTATCTACAACTCCAGTCTTAGCGGATCCAAGGTCGTCTTCTGGCCTCCACAGGCACAAGGCACACACATTGTACACAAGTGACAAACATACAAACAGAACACCCAAACAGGCGGGACAGTTGTGGCACATGCCTTTAATTCTAGCACTTGGGAGGCAGGGGCGGGAGATTTTCAAACTCAAGGCCAATCTGATTCAAAAGGCAAGTCCCAGGGCAGCCAGGACTACACAGAAAAAAAAAAACCCAAAAAAACCTTGTCTCAATAAGTAAATAAATACCCACAAGTCATACACATAGAATTAATTAATTAATCAATTAATTAATTAATAAGAAAGAGGCCAGCTGATAAGCTGATGTACTGAGTTTGCCCTTTCACTAGGGCAAATTATTGCTAGCTTTCTGTCTTCCTCACATCAATTTCATAGCCAGCTTTCTCCATCAACCTGGTGGGCAAGCTTACTTAGACTATGTTTGTGTTCATAAACTAGTTTACTGAAGGGGGTGTGTCTGTGTGTGACTGTGTGTGCCGCACAAGTGTGCATGCACTTTGCTTGAGATAGGATCCTATTCTATAGCCCAGGTTAGCCTGGAACTTACCATGTAGTCTAGGCTGGTCTTGAACTCACAGCAATCCTACCACAATGTTCTAGGAGTACTGGTGTTACAAGTATAGATCATACCTGGTGTGGTGGCACATGCCTTTAATCCCAGGAGGCAGAGGCAGGTGGATCTCTGGGAGCTCAGGCCTCTGAAAAGACTCAGTCTCAAAAAACAATAACAAAATGGACATTACCCAAGGCATAGCACTGAGCGTGATCTCTGGCCTCCACACAGATATGCACCTGCACACACAAAAACATGCACACACATAAATCATCCTGAAGATTGCTTCGAGAGTACACAGCCAACTTGGAAAAGTCAAGTGAGGGAGAAACAGTGTGGACCTCAGTCAAATCATTATTAATGTTTTGGTAAGTTTCCAGCTATATATAGCATATAACCAAATGGATACATACACTCGTGCTTATGAATAAATACATGAAGAGTAAAGAGATAATCTTCAAGATGCAAGTTTAAATATGATGAAATATTAAAATATAAACTGTGCTTTGAGTTATAATGCGCTATATTTATTATCCTGTGCACATATTGCATGTTGCTCGGCTTGCTTGCTTTTCAATTTGGAATGCTGAGTCACAGCATGTGTAGACAGACAGATGTCTGTTGTTATTTCCTGTGGTGATATATTTATAATAAATATTATGAGTAAATAAATAACAAATAATAAATGAATATTTAATCAAATTAGTCTGGTGTATCAGAGGACAGAGCCATCTCTCCAGCCTTTTTTGTTTGTTTGTTTTCTGTGAAACAGTCCTGGCTGTCCTGGAACTTGCTTTAAAGAGCAGGCTGGCCGTGAACTCACAGAGATCCTCCTCTCTGTGCATCCAAGTTCTGGGGCAAATAGCATGTGCTACCACTGCCTGGCTGTTAGGCCTTGAACTCACAGAGATCCAGATGGAATTAAAGGTCACCACTCCCTGACATTCATGACTTGGCTGTGAGTTATTCTCTCCTCTGATATTCTACACTAATTTTATTAATTATACAATATATCACCCCACTTTTCTGTTACCCTGTCACATGGACACATTGAAGCATGAACTTCCCATCTTGCTCAGACTCCCATGATTCTCCAGTCTTCCATCATCATCAACAATGCTGCAGAGAATTCATTTACATTTATCTTTGCTCACATTTGCTAGGGTTTCTATAAAATAAATTCCCAGAGGTGGCTCTGATTTGACCAAAGGGCCCAGTAAGCATTACGTTCTAAAGAGTATTTACAATTCTTTCTTCAAAAATAACCACTTTACACTCCTGCTCGCAGTGCAAAGACATCTGTGGACACGCATGCCAACACTTGGTATCTTTTATTTATTTATTTTTTTTGAGATTTGATATTTGAAAAATATTTGTTGGGACTGGATGTACACACATTTGCAAATCCAGCTACTCTAAGTAGCTAGCCTGAGCAATTTAGTGAGATCCTCTCTTAAAATAAATAAAAGGAGCAGGGATGAAGAGATGTTTCAGTGAATAAGAGTGTGTATTACTATTGCAGAGAACCTGGGTTCAGTTCCCAGCACCTACAATACACCAGGAGACTTACAACTACATTAACTCCAGCTCCAGGGCATCTGACAGTCACTTGTGGCCTCTGCAGGCACCAGAATGCATGCAAAGTGCATAACTTCATGCACACACACAAATACACATAAAGAAAAATAATTTGTTTTGAGATAGGGTCTCACTGTGTAGCCCTGGCTGTCCTGGAACTTACTATGTAGAGCAGGAGGCTCTCTGTGGATTCAGACTCACAGAGAACCACCTGCCTCTGCCTCCTGAGAGCTGGAATTAAAGGTGTACACCAC
>PVIH01002787.1:167009-178054 GCA_004025045.1 Sigmodon hispidus
GAGAAAGGGGCGGAGTTACTGCCCTCTGGGTAAAATGGATTTTCCCGTATATATTAGATGCTTTTTCCCCCCTTGTTGTGCCAAAAAGAAAAGGCAAAAATAACTTAAAGTAAGGTTTATTTTGCCCCACAGTGGGAGAATTTAGTCTATCATGGCAAGAATTTAGTGTATATGGTGAGAACAGGAGGTGGCCGTTCACGTCTATAGTTGGGATGAGGACAGAGATGAATGACGCGGTCAGCTCCCTTCCTCTGCCCCCACCTCCATTGCTTTTTCCAAACCTTTCTCACCATAAGGCCAATGAATCATTTGATGAACCTCATAGACTTCCTCTGGCTTTGTTCATACCTTTGTATTTCATCCTGTGTCTGTGTGTGCATGTGTGAGAGCACATGAATGCTTTAGTGTGCAGGCTTCTGAGCCTGTGTGTATTGTGTACAGAGGCCAGGGGACAGCCTTGACTCCCTGCTCTATTATTCACTGCTTTATTCCTTGAGACAAGTTCTCTCAATGAATCTGGATCTGTTGCCTCCCCCCACCCAGTGCTGGGGTTCAGGAGCACACAGCCATGCTGTACTTTTCTTTCCCATATGAATGCTGGGATTCTAGTTCAGGACATCACACCTGAACAATGATTATTCTTACCTGCTGTGCCATCTCTCCAACTCCCCATTAATGGCTTTAGAAGGAGGTCGGAGTGTCTCTTCGAGGTGAACCGCGTCTCTCTGCCCATGCTCACTCATTCATTCAGTAACTAAGAACCTGCCTTGCCTCAGGGCCGTGTGGCACCAGAAGAGGCAGGGACAGCACAGGCCTCATTGCCTCATATGGTGATTTTAAAAGGTACTGTGAGCTGCATGAATCCAAAGTCCCAGGAACAATTACCCATCACTCCTGAGGCTCTCCTAGAATCCATACTCAGACCCAGAAGCTGTTGCATTTCCTTTAGCTATGGGTTGGCTGAGGGCAGGGATGACAGAGTCAAAAGAAGATGAATTTTAAAGACATCTGATTTCATTTCCAACGGTATCCAAGAGACCCTTGTCTGACTCATCCTGTTCTGATCAGATTAGAGAAATTCAAAGCAGAAAGCAGTTGGGAAACAGAAAAACATCTAGAAATTCTCTGAATTCCAGTAGCAAAGAGTAGCCAGGTGTGTGACCTTGAGTACATACCTTAAATTCTCTGGGTTCCATTCTGAGGGCACAGATTCAACAGATAGTTGTGGTGCCAGGCACATCTCTGGCAGCCCCTGTAGCAGGAAGTTTTCCTATGTCCCATAGCCGATGGGTCCCAAATAGACATATAGAGGCTTATATTAATTACAAATTGTTTGGTCTATGGCTCAGGCTTATTGCTAACTAGCTCTTTTAAACTAACCCATTTCTATTAACTTATGTATCGTCATGTGTCTCATGGCTTACCTGTGTTCCATTACATCTTGCTACCCTAGCAGCCAAATCATGTGGTGATATATTATAAATTTATTAAAATCAGTCTGGAATATCAGAGAACAGATATACCCACAGTCAAGTCAGGAATGCCAGAGAGTGGTAATTCACACCTTTAATCCCAGCACGGGAAAGACTAGGAGTGGTGACCTGTGCCTTTAATCCCATAATTCCAGAGACAGAAATCTTTCTGTGTTTCTGTGAGTTCAAGGCCTAACTACCAAACAGTAGTAGCTCGCACCTTTAATTTTAACCTGGATGTGAAACAACTAGATGAAAAAGAAATTTAAGGCAGGTGTAGGAAGACAGATTATTCTGTAGAAGTGGCTGAAGAGCCAGGCTGAGGAAGCTGGAAGATAGCTTTTACCCTGAGAAGTTGGCTGGGTGAGATTTGACTCTGGTCTGTTTCCTCTCTCTAATATTCCAGCTTTTCCCCAATATCTGGCTCTGAGTTTTCATTAAATAACAACTAGAATTTGTGTTACAGAAGTATCTGTCCTGACTCCACCTTTTTTCTCTTTGTATCTCTCTTGAATTTCCCACCTGGCTATATGCTGTTTTGCCATAGGCCAAAACAGATTATTCATTAACCAATGATAGCAACACATACTCACAGCATACAGAAAGACTATTCCATAGCAAGACCCTTTTACTTGAGCCTCAAAAAAATAGTATCATTCCTTCTGGTTTATATATAAGAACCAAGATGCCTAGAAGAAACTGGGACCAGAAGCCACTAGTTGAGAAGGGGTGGAGCTAGCATACCCTCAGGACCTCCAATTCCTCTTGCTTCCCACTTCCCTACAAGGGTCTGTGTGTGAGCTACAGCTCTGCCATGATTTAGAGTGCCTTACTGAATTCTGGACACCTTTGGGCCACTATGAAGGCACACTAAGATAGCATGAATACCTGTAATGATGACACACAGATGGGCCTGTGAGAAGAAATAGAGACAAGAATTAGATCCACATGTGTAGATGTTGCTACACAGACAAGGTGGTATAATGTAGCAAAGAAAGGAGAGAGCATGAAAAATGTATCCCCCGACATATTTAAAAATCGCCTTTAGATGGCAGAGGGCTTAACTTCCCCAGTCTTTCTGCCTCCAACTCCCAGGGCTGGGATTACACACGTATAATATCACACCTGGCAGCAGAGACTTACATTAAGGAAAAAACTTTTTAACACCATAGCAGAATATAGAAAAAGGACTTTTAAATGTGGAAATAGAGAAAAGATTTCTTGAACAAAGCCTAAAAGTCATTTACTATCAGTCACAAGATTGATAAACTGGACTGAATTGAAGTTAGACATTTATGTTTGGGTCTGGGGCCATGTGCTTGCTGTGTATGTGTATCATATTGGTAAACTGTCTTGTGCTGTTTAAGCTTGTCAAAAGTGGACTCAGGGAACAAGGAGGCTGTCCTTTGTCTCTCTGAAACTTCCTGTTTAGGGGCAGGCTGGCCCCCTAACTCCGACACAAGGAGAAAGGAAAAGGGCAAACAGATAAGGGTATTAAAAGCAGTGTATCTCTGAGAACAGCTGGAAGGTAAGCCGTTCCCATTGAGGGCACCATTATTGTTTACCCCATAGTATAAAAATGTAGGCAATGGGAACAGGTAACAGAAAGCCCATCTATGGAGAGGACAAAGGATACTCTGGTCCAGACTCTCTTAGTCAAGAGCTTCAGGAGACAGCCCCAGTTTCCCCAGGCATTTCTGATGAATAGTTGCAAACCCCCACTTTGATGGGTTTCTTTTTTTTGTTTGTGTTCTCAAGGGCTACCCCAGAATATCTGCTGGATGTTTTGCTATTTATCTACCACCTCTCTCTGTCTGCAACTGCTATCTATTTTTTTTTAACCTTCTTTTTTTAAAATAAGCTCACCAGTTCAAACAGAAAGCTCTAGACTAAACAGAATGCTACACAATCATGAGATCAAATCACCAGTACCCATATTTTCTAGAAAGCCATGCATGCTTTCCCATATTGTAACCCCAGTGCAGTGAGGAGCAGAGACAGGAGGATTGCTGGGACTTGCAGGCCACCACCTAGGTCCAGGTTCAGTGAGAGACCCTGGTTAAAGGGAATAAGACAGAGAGCAGGACACTGGCATCTTTTTGGACTTTCTCACACAGGCACTTACCAATACATATAAGAGTGATTACACCACATCCACACACTCCACATACCTCCTCCTCCCACACTCATAATCATCTGCCCCACCCCCACAGCATTTATGTTGAAATAAAGACACCTCAAAGAAAGCAAATTGCAAGGAAAGGAGAGAGAGACAAGAATGTCAGCAAAAAGCTCTATGGAGAACATATATATAGAATAACTTGACAAGAAACAGTGCCTATGCTAGGTGAGCCATAGTGTGTGTGTGTGTGTGTGTGTGTGTGTGTGTGTGTGTGCCTGCGCGTGTGTTGCTCTAGATAGTAGAAAACCTATAGAATAGAGAAAAAATCAAGAGAAACTACAAATCAAAACTGATAACGTTTAGAAAGAAAACCTCCCGAAAGTTAGCTTTGGGGAAGAGTTTTTCTTTTGTTTCCACAGGTGAAGAAAAGTAAGAAAAACCACAAAGGGTTGGGGCAGGTTTTTGTTTTTGTCTTTACAGAAAACCAGAAATACCCATCTTCAAGAAATTAAAAGACTTTGGACATCTAGACATCTACAACAGAAGGGAAGCTATCCAGAAAAATTCAGAAGCAAAAGAATATTGGATCTATTGCTACCAATCAATATACTCTACATGGCAAAATCTTTTTAACCTCTATCTTTTTTTTTTTTAAATAGGTATTTTTTTTCTTTTTTTTTTAAACTTTATTTATTTATTTATTTATTTGCCTTGGTGTTTGTCTGAAACTGGAACTACAGACAGTTGTTAGCTGCCATGTGGGTGCTGGGAATTGAACCCGGGTCCTCTGGAAGAGCAGACGGTGCTCTTAGCCGCTGAGCCATCTCTCCAGCCCCTTAACCTCTATCTTTATTTACAAGATAAGCTAAAGTTCCAGTTAAATTATAAATTAAAGCTGGCTTTGGAGTTGGAGTGTGGCTCTCTCCTTCTCTAAACCCAAGCATACTTGTTAAAGGAAAAGGCAAAATCTCTGTATCATAGCAGAAGACCCACCTGATATGGGACAGAAGAATGACTAAAAGGAAGGGACAGTTCTATTGTCACTAATCCTATTCTGAATAAACATGTATGTATTTAGCTTCCTGCATATTGTTGGGTTTTAGTCTTTTATCAGTTTTCTGCAGTGATTCTTGACAATGCCTAATTGTGAACTCAAAGTATTCAAAAGGAAGATGGGGCCCAACAATGAGGATATCACATGGACTATGACAAAGCCACCAGGCTGACAAACACCAACCAAAGATCAGATTTGGACTACAAACTGCTCAGGGCAATTTTGAGGCGGCTAGCTGAGGTGAACCAGCTTCACAGACTACTCTAGCCAGGACCTGAGACAAGCTGTGCACTTTCCTGATATGTGTGCAGAGACTGAATAACAAGTGATGCAGCTACACATTTCAGGACTTGACAATCAATAACACTTTTCTTTTCAGGGTCCCCTAAAGATGCCATCACCCCACAGACAGCAGAAAGTAAATTTAAGAACACAACACCTGGAGCTGGAGAGATGGCTCAGCGGTTAAGAGAACCCTCTGCTCTTCCAGAGGACCCGGGTTTGATTCCCAGCACCCACATGGCAGCTAACAACTGTCTGTAGTTCCAGTTCCAGGCAAACACCAAGGCAAATAAATAAATAATAAATAAAGTTCTTTTTTTTTTTAAAAAAAAAAAAAGAACACAACACCCACATTCCCAAGAAATGGGGTGGGTGGTTTTTGGTCTTTCAATGGGTTACAGATGATTGTCATTGTTTAGGGTAACTGGTTAAAACTTGTTATTAATTATGGTTAGAAAAAAGCTAAACAAGAGAGATTAGACTTAGGGTTCTTGTTTAAAACAGAGAAAGAAAAAAAGGGATGCAGATATGATAGAATATAAGGGTAGATTACTGAATCTACTTTAAAAAAGAAATTACTAGCTTTAAATATTTTACATTGGATTTTATTTTTTGTATATTGTATACAAATTGTGTATATTAATATAAGGCTGAGATTAATCTTGTCACTGTACATATATCCCTGTTTGTTCAAGGTATTATACAGTTCATCTAACAATGTAATACAAATTGCTAGTTCAGGAGTTCAGGAAAGTTATTATTACCAACTTGTTAGGATATAAAGAAATGCAAGTTAGTAGTTAGATAATCAAACTTACAGTCATATTAGATATGTTTTCAAGATCAGATATATTTTAGATGGACAGGTCTTCTTCAAGCACTTCAGAGATCCTTAGAATATGGCATTTAAGATATTTTAAAAATATAGGTTCTTATTATTTGTTTGACAATGGGACATCTGCTCCTGGCAGCACCAATCCACTTCAGAGAAGATTATAGACATCAAGGAAACTCCTCTATAATCTTTGTGACCACTGAGCAAGTTAGCCACTGGGCAAGCAAGCACTCTTGCCTTGAGTGCTGACAATATGATATTCAAAACAGATAAGCAGGAGACAACACAAAAAAGAATTGCCCAACCTTGCCAAGACAAGGTAAGAAGAACTTTGGGAAAATCCTGCTGCCCAGAGAAGTCTGTCAGACATGCTAGGCCTGTGGGCTGAAGATGGGTGACTGTCCAGGCAGCCAGCTGTTTCATTTCGTACATTTTTGGAAGTTACTATTTACTTAATATTATTTCCTTCTTGTGTCTCTGAGGAATTTGAAGATGAGATAGTTAATAGTTATAATTTTCCAGTGACAGTTTTAGAAAAAAAAAACTCACTTAATTTGTAATGTGTAAGTTTAAGAGGCATCGAAATATAGTTTTTAGTTAGTAATGCAAACTAGATACAAAGTAGATTAGGTACAATCCTTTGGACTCACCAAAATAAGGTAAATAATGAAATACTTTCTTTGAATTTGTTAATTGTTAACAATCTGGACATTCCTCATGCAATTATTGTTTGTATATTATTGTATATAATTATTGTACCAATTGTATATGTTTTTCCTATGTTGGTTATAACTTTCTTTTTTATTTTATTTTTGACACAAAAGGGGATATGTGGGTATTTGTTAGATATTTAATAAATGCTGAAATATCAGAGGCAGCACACAGTCAGCTCCTAGGCAGACAGCTCAGGAAATTCTTGATCCTTGAATACAAGGATAAACAGCTGAGAGTCAACCATATACACCTTTGATCCCAGCACAGAGAAAGCCAGGAGTGCTGACCTATGCCCTTAATCCCATACTCCAGAGACTTCCTCTGTTTCTGGGAGTTCAAGGCTAGCTACAAAATAGAGTAGTGCATGCCTTCAATCCTAACCTGGATGGGATAGGGTATATAAGGGCTGTAGAAACCCAGCAGAAGAGAGACTGAGGAAGTTACAACACAGCTGGGTGAGAATTGACTGTGGTGCTTCCTCTCTCTCTCTCTGATATTTCAGCCTTCTCCCTATATTTGACTCAGAGTCTTCTTTTCTTATAACCCAAAATCGTGCTACTACAACCCCCCCCCCACACACACATAGGGTTTCTCTGTGTAGCTTTGGAGCCTGTCCTGGAACTCACTCTGTAGACCAGGCTGGCCTCAAGCTCAGAGACCCGCCTGCCTCTGCCTCCTGAGTGCTGGGATAAAGGCGTGTGCCACCACCACCAGGCTTCCCATAAAGACATTTTATTTTTTATTTTTTTATTTTTTAACACTTTTATTTATTTATTTGCCTTGGTGTTTGCCTGGAACTGAAACTACAGACAGTTGTTTGCTGCCATGTGGGTGCTGGGAATCGAACCCGGGTCCTCTGGAAGAGCAGACGGTGCTCTTAACCGCTGAGCCATCTCTCCAGCCCCCCATAAAGACATTTTAATTTATTTAAAATAAGAAGAGAAAATTAAACTTTTAAATCAAAGGAAATGTTTTAATATAAATATTTTAATCTATAAATATATTTTATATACTACTGATTAAGTACATGATAAATATATGCACATACATGCAAATATTTATTGTATGTGAATGTGTACACACACCTTGGCAGAAAAGGCCTACAAAGACAAAAGTGTCTGGTTTTCATGAATCAAATTAGGAGGCTGAAGAGATGGTTCAGTTGTTAAAGGGCACTGGCTGCTCTTCCGGAGGATGACTGTTTAATTCCCAGAACCTACATAGTGGTACACAGCTGTCTGTAATGCCAGTCTCAGGGGATCCAATGCCCTCTTCTGGCCACCATTGGCACTGCACACACATGGTCCACAGATATATTTGCGGGGGGTGGGGGGTGGGGAGGTGAGGGGACACCCATATGGTCAGTTGGAAGCTCCATTTCAGTCTCACCACAACCCCCATGCTTCCATTCCAAACTTTGCCCTTCTCAGAAAGCTCACCAAGAGCTGCTTCTTCCCCAGAACTGCTCGAGACCACGCCTACAGGCTATTTAAGCTCGGGTCCCTAGCCCTGCCGCGTGAGTTCTCTTCCTTCCTTCTCCTCACTTAGGGGGAGGGGCTTGAGAGTCACCCAGCAGCGCTTTGCTCATTAAAACTGGGCATTTAATTTGGCTTGATCTGGCTTATTGTGTCGGCAGAGAAACGTCCTGTTGGAGATCCCAAAATACTTATCATCATACAAATAAATAAATAAAGTAAAAATGCCAGCCTGACCCAGGCGGTAATGGGGGAAAACACAGGCCCACCTGGTTCCAATCAGGCGCTATTATGGTGAGTAAATATATTGTGGGGCCCAGGAGAGAGAGAAATGGAATGGTTCTTGTCCTGTGGAGAGAGGCAGATCTGAAGGGGTGAGGGCAGCGACATCCCAGTTAAGGTGAGTGGATTGCTCTCACAGTGAATTAATGTCTAAGCCTTTGCTGCTGCCAAGGCCCATGTCTGAGTCTGTGGCTGCAGTGCTGCACTCTGTGCTGATGTCCATGGCCCCTGTTAACAACAGCGAGAGGATAGGGCTGTACGGAGTTGGTCCTGTTCCTCACTGGCTGCACCTCTCCGAAGAGCTCACCTGGGCTGCACTATAGAGCTGATCTTGTTCACAAGGGCATGGGCAAGCTGACCCTGAGGGCATGAGAGTAGGAAAGCTGGTCCTGCCTCTGCCCAACCCCCCATCTCACCACCTTGGGCAAGCAAGAGAGCTCATTCAGCTCCTCACCAGCTGCAGGCAGGCCTACACCTCTCCTGGATAACACAGGGGAGCTGACCCTGTTGACAGGAACAAGGGTAAGCCAGTGAGATCGTGAAAATGGGAGAGTTGGCCTCATTACTCATCTTCCATCAGGTGGCGTGGACCTGTGGCAGGTAGGAGAGTTGGTGCTGAGGTCATGAGATTTGGAGGACCGGCCCTGTGCCTCTTCAACTGCAGCACTTGGGAGAGTAACTCCTGTACCTTGCCTGGGCAACACAGTAAAGCTGGCCCTGGTGGTGAAGGTGTGGGTGAGCCAGCCCTGAAAGCATGAAAGCAGGAGAACTATCTCAAAAGCAGGAGAACCATCCTGCCCTTTTCTCTTTGTAGCATAGGGTGAACTAACTGGGTCACTGTTGGAGAGCTCACCCTGGTGGTGAGGATGGAGAAGTTTAATGGAATTATTCTCTTGTACACTGTAAAGATTTGTTACTCAAACTGGTTTAATAAAATGCTCATTGGCCAATAGGCAGGCAGGACGTGTAGGTGGCAACCAAACTAAGGATACTGAGATGAAGAAGGGCAGAGTCAGGAGAGTCTCAGGAAGACACAGAGAAGCAAGAGGGGCCAGGTCACATGGCAAAGCACAGGTAAGAAATATGGGTTAATTTAACTGTAATAGTTAGCTAGCAACAAGCCTGAGCTATCAGCTGAGCATTTATAATTAATATAAACCTCTGTGTCTGTTATTTGGGAACTGACAGGCAGGAAAGAAATGCATGTCAACAGGGAAGAACTGGCAGGCTGACCAACCCTGCAACCACTGAGGCCCAGAACCAGGACTATGAGTTGGCCCACCCAACATCCACTGGAGTATGTGAATGGGCTGGTCCTGATGATCCAAAGCTGCAGAATCTCCATGACACAGGGCAACAACAGAATATCTAAGAGGAGTCCCGAGGAGAGGCCAGAATCAATAGCATAGCAGAAACCAGAGGCCTCGAACCAGATCAATGACTCTTGGTAACAAACTTGCAAGTAAAGATATTGGGACTAAAGGATGTACTGTGTCACACTACAGCTCCCACAATGAGATTCTTATTTATACTTATTTTTCTTTTCTCTTAAATTTTATTTTATTTTTGTGGGGTGTTGCAAGGGCAGAAGGAATAGGGAGGTGAATGGGATTAAAATGCATGAAGTGAAAACCACAAAGAATAAATAAAGTTAATATAATATAATATAATAAAAATGTGGTATTGGGATGAGAAACAGGACATGGGATGCAGGAAATTTTAGTCATTACTTGCTTGGTATGGTTATAGTCAAGGTTCTAGCTTTGGCTTTAGGAGGTATATTACCATAAATGACTATAAGTGTAAATTACATGAACCAATACAGAGAATGTGCCATAAAACACATATTGTGCGGCCTAACTGTGTATTCCAAAAGAGTTGGCTCCTTTGACCTTTGGCCTTCAAATCAGATTTTGTATCTTAGATGGTTGTACTAAATTCTTTGTCAAATTTACTTTAAAGAGTAACTTACCCTACAAATGACTATCACCATATTTTTGCAACCATTTAAGCAATTAGGACAATTGACGTTTTTCTCAAAAACTCCAATAGCACTTCCCTTTCTGCCTTAAGTGAATGGAATTGCTTGAAAAGATACAAGGGAATGTTAACTTCAGTAGAACTTTGTTTATTAAGTATTTCAAAATACTAATAAATAAAGCATGTATTTGAGAAAAGTCCATTGTTAGAGAAGTCAGCCTTCTCTACCTTGGGTACCATCCATCCATCCATTAAAAGAACAGAGCTGCCAGGCAGAGACCCAAGTTGTGTGGAAAGCTGAGGTTTATATAATTTGAAGGATCGAGGGCTGCTTTGAGGAAAAGGTTGCAGAGTGTGAGTGGTAGTCTGTGCCTGTAATTCCCAGGCCCAGGAGACTAAGACGGGCATGAGTTAAAGACCAGCCTTGGCTACATAGCAAGACCTTGTTGCAAACACACACACAGACACACAGACACACAGACACACACACAGGGAGGGAGAGGGAGGAAGAAAGAAAGGGGGAGAGGGGGAGAGCTAGGGAAGAGGGAGGGAGGGAATTTTATGCTTCTAGAGAGAAACTGTATTTCCTTACAGAACAGTTTATTCAAAATATATTTTTCTGGATAATTTTTGGAAAGGTTCTTCTAGCTTCACAACATGCTGTTGGTCATGTTATATTATGTAAAAGAAAGATAAAAGAGGGAGGGAGAGAAGAAGGCTCCAAACAGCAAGGGCCTCCTCCCCTCCTTCCTCCTCCTCTCCCTCCTCCCCTCCCTCCTCCTCTTCCTCCTCCTCTCTCTCCTCCCCTCCCTCCTCCTCCTCTCCCTCC